>CAVNYN010212850.1:0-51324 GCA_963692815.1 Nyctanthes arbor-tristis
TGGTTGGGATTTAACTCTCCAACCACTAGGTCATGGGTTTGAAACTCCATCCTTGCAATTGCAAGAATTAATTCCTCGCGGGTCGGGTCGGATAGGGCGAGGGCGGCTTAGGCACGACGGACGGGATAAGTGGGCTGGCGTGGTGACGGGTCAGGCGTGGCGGACTGGATAGGTGGGCTAGCGGGGCGGGGCGGGGTGGGGCGGGGCGGGGCGGGGCGGGGTCATGGGTCCGTTAGATATTTTTCAATAGATTTTTAAAACAGCCGTTGAAACATTTGGCCATTAGCAACGCGACCTTCACCAACGGCGTTTTCGACAGCAAATTTTCCGTCGGTGGTGACCTTTAGCAACGGATATTGAGGCTTTAGCGAAGGAATTTTCCGTCGCTGACAGGTAATTTTTTAATAGTGAACATAGCTATTTTCTTTTTCTAGTTCTAGATAATGTTTACATATACAACCTAGAATGTCATAATTGTGTCAATGAGCCCTAGCTCATTTAGTTATAAGGTTAGGTTGATATGAAACGTGAAATTTTTATTTATATATATGAATTTTTAATTTTTATGTATGACTTTTTTTTTAATGCATAAATAGAATAGTAAGACAAATATGACTTTTTAATCTTTATATGTGACCTTTCTATTTTATGTGTGACTTTTTAAATGAATGCAACTTTTTCTCATTTATTATTATTATTTTTGAGTTCCACATTTGATGTTAAAAAATCACAGTTAATTAATTAAAAAAACATGGGTAATTTTTCAGGTATTAATAGATCATATCTTTAACTTTTTTTTTTCCTTCCCCCCTTTTCTGTTACCAAGGACTTGGACGGGGATTTTTCAAAAGGTTGATGACCCACAAAATGAAAATAAAATTTGGGAATATAATCTATTAATACTTGAAAGGTTGGAGTTTGATGTAAATTTCCCAAAAAACATTTATATTACCATTGAGTTAAAAAGTCATCATTCTGAAATATACTCGGCCTTGCTCTAAAGGCAAGAAAGTTCGATCTTGTCTTCTGACAAGTGCAGTTTTTTTCTTTCCGATCATCTTTTGTCTTCTCCTTTCACTATTTTTTCCACACTCTTCATCATGTCATTAGACAAGGCATATGCTAATCTTACGTTGGAAGATGAGGAAGAAGGCGTGGAGATTGAAGTTGGAGATGGTACTATTTGGCGGGGCGTTTCATATCAGATAAAGCGATTAATTTTAATGCCATGAAAAAGACGCTGGCATCTCTGTGGCGGCCGGTTAAAGGTATATGCATCAAGGAGGTTAATGCTTTTTTTTTTTTTTTTTGCATAATCGATACGAATAGAGTATTAGACAATGGTCCATGGACATTTGATCAGCAGTTATTACTATTGAAGAGGCTGGACGAAAATGAAAATCCCATGAAAGTGGAACTGTATCATGATAATTTTTGGGTCCAAGTTTACAATGTGCCTGTTGGTTTCATCTCCAAAAGAGTGGCTAAACTTGGTGAATATCTGGGTAATTTTATTGAATCAGATTCAAACAATTTTATTAGTGGATGGAAGTCGTACATTAGGATCAAGGTTTCATTAGATGACCGTCTCCCACTCAAAAGAAAAATGAAGATCAAAAAAGGAAGGCAGCGATTGGATTTTTGTACAGTTCAAGTATAAACGTCTTCCGTTGTTCTGGTTTATCTGTGGCAAACTAGGTCATTCTGACCATTTTTGTGAAAAGCCATTTGATAGTCCAGATGGTCAGGTGATGAGAGCATAAGGTTCATGGATGAAAGCTCCTACTCGTCGGAATTCAAATAACTTCGGTGAAAGATGGCTGCGGAATAATTTTTCTGACAATGGAAATAGCACTGATCAAAGCATGAATGAAAGAATGAACATTGATTTGATTAATTCAAATCGGCAAGGATTTGACGACCGATTTATGGAAGGAAAGCACCGAAATAAGGGAACAAATGAGCAAAAAGAATCATTAATAGCGTATATAACCATAATGAAGGAAAGGTATTGAGTATCAAAGGCAAGGAGATTGCAAATTATGTTATTGCTAGTGAGGGACTCATTGTTTTCGACTCGAAAAGACGTCGCATGGATGGTGTGCACAAGAACATGATTTTATTGGGTTGGACTCAGGCCCAAATCAAGATGGAGACTTGACTTCAAAAAACAGACCAGCGGGGGACCTATGACCGAGGCCCATCGATCCCAACGAGTGTTTTATTTTGGAAATGTTGTGAGCTTGGCAACCCAAGCGCAGTTCAAGTTCTTTTGGGCGTTGTAAAGCAGAAGAAGCCGGACTTTATATTATTTTTGATAGGAACTATAGTTGGAAGCCCAAAATTGGAGACAATAAAAATAAAGTTGGATTATGAGTCCCTGTTTGTGGTTGATTATATTGGACGCAGTGGCGGATTGGCATTATTTTGGAGGGAAAAGAGTATGGCGTCTCTTCTGGGATTTTCACAGAATCATATTGACGTCGCTGTGCACATTACTAACTGTCCAAGATGGAGGTTGACAGGTTTCTATGGGTTTCCCAAGTGCCAGAGACGACGTAATAGCTGGAATTTGCTTCGTTTATTATCTTCTACTTCCTTGGTGTTGCTCAGAGGATTTCAATGATATACTAAGCCACCATGAAAAGCCGGGAAGAATTTCCCACCCAAACTTGCTAATCGATGGTTTTCGGAGGGCTTTGGAAAATTGTAATCTCTCTGATTTGGAAATGATTGGTTACCAATGGTGAAGCCAGGAGCTGTTATAGGATTGAGTTGAAAAGATGAGTCGTATATTACACATTGTTAAATTATCTTTACATATAAATTTTTTTCCTAAAAACAAACTATAATGGAAAATTTTCCAATTTAAGGGGGGCCGAGGCCCGGCATGGCCCCCTAGCTCCTCCATTGAATGAAGGCATATTTTATGGTGTCCGATGGGTTATGTGACAGACACCCATTAAACACTATAGAAGACCCATCTCTTATGGTATCCCATTGATACCTGTCATATAACCTATCAGACACTATAGAAAAACCGGGGTAATGATTGTGTATTATTAATGTATTTTATCCTATTTCAGATCAAATCAGCTTGGGCTAGTTGGTTACACCATGACAAAAAAAAAAAAAAATAATAAATAAAAAATATTCAAGTTGACTTCAAAGTCGTGAATATATATATATATATATTAGTACAGCAATAAAAGTAACCATGTGCACAAAAGTAGCCGTCTTTTTTTCTTTTCTTTTCTATTTTTTTTTTTTTTTTTTGGGCGCAACCCACAAAAGTAGCCATCTACGGAGATAACGCAAAACCAGAAGCTTCGTTTTCATAAGAAATCAATGTCAGACCATCACATGTTAACATCTTAAAACTTTAAAAAATTTTAAAATACATGTAGTGTGTCTCTATACACATCACACAAAACTTCTCAGAGGTTTTTAAAAATTTTCCAATATATTCATTATGAAGTTGGTTCGTTGGAAACCATGCGTCTGGCTCTAAATTATTTCTGTGGATCTATAAATTTAGAATACGAAAAATATTTTGCTATACCTCAGGAGAGCAGAGTTGATATAGTTTGGATTCAATGAAATTGGGGCCAAAGAACATTGATGTGAGATTATCTTCAGGCGTCCCGAAAGGAAGAAATTGAGTGTCTAACCACCTTCTATAGGAGTCCTTTCAAAGTACTGCCAAACAAGTTAAAGTAAACATTATTATTAACGGAAAATTAATCCAAAATATCTCATTTTGTAATTATAAACATACCACCAATCAATAAATTTGCAACTTGCAAGTACTTGTTATTAACTAGTAGGTTTCAATAATTAGATATTTGCTATCGTAAATGAGACGGCGATATTACATGATACCAACTGATGATATAATTTGTGACACGTGCTTGATCAAAGATTCGAAGTTATGTTATTTACTGGTGTGTGTTAGTCGTCAAGTCGGTAAAACTCACCTATATGTCAATGGATGGAGTCATAAAATACTACCAAAATGGAGTTATAACGGGACTCTAATTAATTGTCCAAATAGTTAAAAGAGACTCAAACAATCTAGTGTCTTTTTTTCCCTAATACCGTGTGATGCCATATACGTAAAATATAGTGATTGTTGAAGTTACCTGGTCCAAAACATAGGATGGCCTATGCACAGTATCAGGCATGAAGGCAGTAAGAAAAATGGCGATAGAAACCTTGTGAGGGTATTTCTCCATTGCAAGAGCCAAATTCAGGCCACCAAGACTATGTCCAACTAGAACTACCTCTTCGTCCGGCGGAATCGACTCCATGAGCTCTAGCAACGGCAGGGTATAGTCAGCAAAGGTGCGAAGCTCGTCTAGCCTCTTCGGGTTGATGCCAGAAGCTGAGAGATCAAGTGCCGTGACACGGTGGCCAGCCGCCTCGAGCAGCGGTTGCAGCTTGTACCAGCACCAAGCTCCATGGCAAGCACCATGTACCAGCACAAAATGGATTTGTGGCTTTTTGCCTACCATAATTTCTTTTGTTTTGAATCAAATCTCAGGTACATATCTTATATATACATATGAAGAGAAGCTAGAGACGTGCTTTTTACACCAAAAAAAAAAAAAAAAGAAATATTCTAAATTGACCACATATTTTTTCTTACTTTTCATTTTGATATGTTTGAGGCTGTTATGTCACTCATATGACTTACATGGCTATATCCATACACACGTGACTATATGTATTCATGTAGAGAGTGTGTGTATTGAAATATTACTCAAACACCTTTTAGAGCAAGATTAATACAGGGGGAAAAACGCTAAAAGAAAAAAATATATATTCAAATAATGTGTAGGGGAAAATTGAGAGGAAAACATTTAAATTGAACACGTAATATAATTTAATATGTTTGTGGAACAAGATCAATAGCGGGAAGGGTATTTAGGCCCCCCCCGCCCCCAAAAGAGAGAATTTTAGCACTCAATTTTCATATATTATTTGTGTTTTTTTTTTTGGGGTGGGTATTGTGCTCTTACAATATTAGACTTACTCGAGTTAAAAGATAAATAAATCTCACATAAAAAAAAAAAGAATTGAATTAGTGACAGCATATAAGAGTTTTAGTTACTCTTGTTAATGACGTTTATTTTTAATTAAGATGGATCCTCAACTCTTAATAATCTCTAATGAGCTGAACTCTTAGAACACACTATTGACGAGAAACTTCTGCATTAACAATAAATTCGTATACCGCTATACTGTAGATTTTGACCGTAAAAATAAAATAGGGGAAATGATAAAAGGAAGGACAAGATTATTATAAAGAAAAAGAGAGGAAAGAAGAAGATGAAGAAGAAGTGAGGAGAGGGGCAGACTCACAAACACACATATATATATATATAGTTTTTTGGGTCTGTATAGGAGAACACTGTTACAGTGCATAAAAATATTTTAACAACATTTTTAGCGTGAACATCTTCATAAACTTGCATTAGTACGACAAGAACAAATTCCTACTGACTATTGAGATCCGTTACGGTGGTGTGTGAACCCAAGAGTTCGGCCCCTTTGTGTCGCCGTGTTTTGGAGTTTGTTTTAGGGCTAGAATACTGTGGTTCGCACTCCCGCCGCAATGTTGGTATCAGAGCCATGTTGTTACTCTTGCCATGTATGTGTTCTCAGGTGCTTCTAAGATCTGATAACTCAGGGATATTAGGGAAGAAACCTTCATGAATATGTCTTCCTCTTCATCTTCCAGTTCCCTTACGCCTACCTCCTCTTCCCATAAATCCAACTATTAAAAAATGGAATATTTATATGAGATCATTTGTTTATCTGATGATGATAAGGTTCCTCTTACTGGCCTTCCTCTTGTAAATCCATACTCTGCATATATGAAGCCTAAGCAGTCTCTTACTAGAACTGTTAAAAGTTATTTTCTCTATCAAAATCCCAAGAATATGTCCATGCGTCAAAGTTTGACCAGTATTTGTTACCTGCAACTGAGCAAGAACAGATAGTCACTCTCGAGATTCCATCACATCTTCCTAAGGAATGGATATCAGCTGGATTCACTCATATCCTCTTTGGTGCGGTTAGAATTGCTCTTACTCGCCATAGAAGAACAGGACTACCTACAGTTTCTAGAATTGCTTTGCTTGATACAAGCTATGCTGACTATTAGCGTGCCTGTATAGCAACCATGGAAACTACTCTCAAAGCTGGAACAGTTTTGGTCACCATGTTCCCTAATTTCAATATGCCTATCAGGGATCCACAGCTAATGAATGCTTTCAAAATCCAAGTCCAGATTGTTGGAGCAGTTCCCTCTACTGTTACTTATGCAGCCGCTCTGCATTACCAGATGGTGTACCGGATCCAGAACTACTCCCTTGATTTTGCAAATCTAGGGACAGAAGATGTCCTTTTTATCTAGGTGGACATAGATCATGTACTTTCTTGCACACATGTACCCAGGCAAATTCAAAGATCTGAGCTTATAAAGCTCATTCCAGAAACCTGGATCACCAGCTATGAGCAGAAACATCTTGGCAACAAAAATGTTCAACCTGTGGAGTCAAGTGAACCATTATTTTTGAAGAAATCCACTGGAGAAGTGGAAATTCACTTCAGAATAAAGGATACATAGCCAAAGAAACCACAGTGTTTTCCCACTTAATTCTCTTTCGAGAATGAAGTGGTCCCTATTCAAGCTTTTGATGCAAATGGCAGACCCATTTATGATAGGGTTGATGACGACAGACACATTTATTGGGATGCATATTCGTGCTCTCAATGTCTCCTTATCAAGATGATTCTAATTCCCGACGATCTCGGTCGACAAATAAAGGAAAATATCAAAGGTAGCTTCACCAAAATACCAAAATGATCCAACTGTTGACCTCCTTGGAGAACCTTCTGGAAAGTTTGACTACTATGTCAAATACACTCCCCTTATATAGGATGATGAACCCATAATTCCAATAGGATGGGATGATGAGATGATGATCATGAACCATATCATAAGAGGTGGGACTGGTCAAGTCCACTATCGTCCATAGTTCCTCAGACGATTCATATGTTCCATCTACCTCCTCAAGATGATTTTCCTTATTTGCAATCTTTTGAGAAGAATCAGTCTTTACACTCTTGAAAGGCACTAAATCCGACTTCTCGAAGATCAGATGGATTTTTAGAACAATTCTCTCATGTTGAAGCAGTATTAAATTGGCAATCAGAAAATGCTTCGAGCCAAAATAATTTACTAAAGAGGATTAATCAAAGTCAACAGAGGATTGAAGCCATCCTTCAACAACAAACTCAAACCATACTCATCCCCATACAAGCCCGCAGAGAAAAAAATTCAACAACTCCATAATGAGATTATGACTTTGCTTGAAAACAGATTACCTTTTGACTCTCAGAAAAGGGAAATACGCTCAAACACAGTTATGTGTTATCTTCTCTGGAACATTAAACAATGCTATCTGTACCACCATTCACATCATTTTATCCTTCGGCCAAACCAACCTTATTGACAGATATTCTTCCAATAGAATCAAGTGTTCTCGGTTCTGCTAAATCCTTCTTTACTCCGGAAGAATGGGAAAGGAAATTAAGGCCTCCAAAACCAAAGCTCAGATATGTACCAAACTCCACTCAACACGTTCCATCTACACAACTTGCTCCTGCAACCTCTGAGCCAAAACCACCTGCAACTCAACATTTACCTACTACGATCTGAAAACTCAAACCCTCACAAATGATGGCCAAGAATCCCATCTCAGACTTTTTACACCAAACTTTACAAGACAATCCTCCAACTTTCCCCATTATTAAAGAAACTTTGTCCTCTGATAAATCCTCTAAATGTTTCACTGATGATCTCTCTCATAAAAGATCGTCCTCCTCTCTTTATGGCAGAAACGTTTGGCCTATCTGGCCAAGAGCAACCTACGGGAGCCTCTGAACCTATTATTCAAGATATTGATGAAAGTGAAGAAAGTCCTAATACTGCGACTTTTTCAATCTGCTTATCCTTCAACAGAAAATGCTTCAACAAAATTCAGTTTTGATGACATTTCTCATTCAGCATGGAAGGATCGACTATATGAAATGCTGGCATGGGCTTATTCTGAGTTATTAAAGCCAAATATGTCACATGCTATAGTCATACAAGCTTGTGCAACTTGGTTCATTGGTTCTCTTAGAGATTGGTACATCAATCTTGTTAAATACAGACAAAGGCAACTATTGCAGTTGTCTATAGTTGATGGTTTCTTTTCAGTTCTACACTCTGAATTTTGTGAAAGAATAGATCACCTTAAAGATATTGCTCGAGAAGAGTTTTTCAAACTTAAGTGTTGTTCTTATAAGCCCAAGGATCTGGAAAAACATTTCCAAAATACTATCCAAAGATATTATGTTATTGGAGGAATGGATGATACCAATGTTAAGCAAGCCTATCTGAATTCCATTCTTGGTCCTCTTGGACAAGAAACTCTTCGTACCGTTGAGCTTCAAGGGCAGACTCTACAGCAAACATCTCTTGGTTAGTTACAAGGATGGATAATGAAGACACTGAAGAAACTGTGTATTCAGACGGAATTTCACAAGGACATCAGTACGACGGGCACTAAATTGAAAAATGCATGCACCAATCCAACCTTGCAAATCAAATGCAAACATACCATGAAGGACTGTGACTGTTCCACAAAACAGAAATTCCACAAGAGAAGATTCAAATCCAAGTTACAAAGGTTTGACAAACCTTTCTTCAAGAAGAAGAGGAGAGTCTTTCAGGGGAAAACTCTCTAAGAAAAAGGGAAACAGGTGTTTTATTTGCGGAAAAAATGGCCATTTTGGAAAAAATTGTCCCAACAAAAAGAAGGACAAAATCCTTCAATAAATCTTTATTGCTACAAAGATTGACCCTGATGACCAAAAAGATCTTGAATCTCTATTTTCTGAACAAAACGAGCAGTCTTTAGAAACAATTTTTGCAATTGATTATGATGGTAACTCTTTAGATTATTCAGTGAAGAATCAAATAGTAGCTCAATTTGCTATGGAATTCAAGTTATTAATCTTTCTCTTCTTTTATCTGTTCCAATGATCAAGGTGCAGCTTGTTTTAGGAAAATATGAAAAGCCAATCACTCTTATTGGATTGTTTGATACGGAAGCTGCCAATTCTATTCTCAATCCAGCTATCCTCCTATCAGATATGTGGTAATCACACCAGGAAGTTTTTCAATCTATAAGTGGTTATTTTACCACTAATCTCATCAACAAGCCTATAAAGCTTCAAATCTTTCCAAAATTAAGCCTTTATCACAAGTTCATTGGATCTTCCTCTCCAAGAAAAGATATTATGATTGGGTTTGACATCATTCGGCAACTTTGGCAAAAACGAATTATTTCTCTGCCTGATGGTTCAAGTCCTATTATGTGCCATATCTCCCACCATGAGTTCATTTCTCCCTATTACTATACCAAAACATCACTGAAACACTCACTCGAGATTGTTGTGTAGAATCTCACTCAAATTTCCTCGCTAAATGACTAATCCCCTATAGAAAAATCCAGACTTCTCCAAGAACACCTTCAACAGATGAACTTGCCCAAGAACTTGGAATGAATTGAGAACACCTTCAACTTGCTACCGAAGAACTTGCCCAGTTACAACATGAAGAACTCATTGAACCTACAACTTCTCCATGGGCATGTAGAGCTTTTTATGTCAATAAGAGAAGTGAACAAGTCAGAGGAAAACTCAGATTAGTCATTGACTACAAGCCCCTTAATGCCTTCATTGCTGATGAGAAGTTTCCTCTTCCAGACAAAAAGACCATGTTTGCCAATCTATCCAAAGCTAATGTCTTTTCAAAATTTGATCTTAAAGCAGGATTCTGGCAATGGGAATTCTTCTAGAAGAAAGATACAATATAGCCTTCTACATTCTAAATTATCATTATCAATGGACTGTTATGCCTTTTGGTCTTAAAACGATACCATCTCTATTCGAGAAAGCCATGACAAGGATCTTTGATCCTCTTCTCTCAACTGCTTTGGTCTACATTGATGATATTCTTCTCTTCTCAAAAGTTGAAGTATCTCATGAGCCGTTATTATCTCAGTTCGCTAATATTGTTAAAGATTATGGCATCATGCTTTCTCAAAAGAAGATGGTGACTGGAGTAAATGAAATTGATTTCACTGGAATGCATATTAAAGACGGCCAATATTCTCTGCAACCTCAAGTTGGTTAAGAATTTCTCAATTTCCCATATGAAAATCTCTCCAAAACTGAGGTCCAAAAGTTTCTTGCATTGTCAATTACATGGCTGAATTTTTGGATCATTTGGCCCCAATTATCCGGCCACTCCAGGACATGCTTAAGAAAAATCCTCCTCCATGGTCTTCAGCCCAAACAAAGGCCGTCCAAACCATCAAAGCAAAGGTTCCCTCACTACCCTCACTACAGATTCCTACATATAGCAAAAGAATACTTCAAACAGATGCAAGTGATTGTTTTTGGGTAGCTGTCCTACTAAAAGAAAAAGATGGAAAGCGTAGAATTTATGGATACAAAAGTGGATCATTTTCGAACGTAGAAAAGCATTATCACTCCACTTTCAAGGAGATCCTTGCTGTCAAAAGAGAAATTGAAAAGTTTCAGTTCCACCTCATTGGGCATCAATTTCTTATTGAAATGGATATGTCTTCTTTTTCAAAGATGCTAGATTTTAAAAGGATGCAGATCCCGAATTCTCAATTTCTCAGATGGACGGAATGATTTTTCAAATTCACTTTTGAAGTTAAACACATCAAAGGAAAACACAATCTTCTTCCAAATCTACTTTCCAGACCAAAGATCTCACCTTCTCAGAAAATTCAAATTCTTGTCATCTACATGATGCAGCCTTCTAATTTGGTCATTGCTTCTTCTCTAGACCTCCAGCAACTTATGCACGTTAAAACCATAAAGGCCAGAGCAAAGGACTATCTGTTCAAATATCAGTCTATCCTGATACAGGAACACATAATTAATGTTCTTGGTGGATTAAGTTTTTACCCGGATTATCCTTTCTTGACATTATTCCGGTTTAATCAGTTCAGAGACAGTAGTTTACGTGAAATTTCAGAAAATTTCATATTCTACAAGGAGTTACTGTGTTTCTTATGGTATCTCCTAGAATTACATCAGATTGGGATGAGTTTCCCCATTTTTAAGATGGTCAGTTTTCTCAGTTATCTCAAGATATGTTCCAATGTCTTTAGCACGTCAAGGTATTATGCTAAAACCTTCTTTGAATGGTTTCATCCCCTTGATCACTGGCTCAAGATGTTTGAAACTTATTGTCTCAAGCACAAAGATCTCAGAACCTCCGTGGAGAATCTGCATGTCATTTTAATCTTTCAAAGACAAGGTTATTTCACAGAGATGAATGCTTACTACCACTTCTCTTATGTCAAGGAATGTTCTCTCTTTCCATTTGACCTTCATAAGGATTGGGAGGTATATCCGAAAGAGTTCAGAGAATTTTAGAGAAAAATGGCAGAAATTAATCAAACCATCCCGCCTGAAAAATGGCCCAAATTTGAAGATGATGCTCCATGGGAATTTTTACCAAATGAATACCGCACACGAATTCAATGAGACATTGATATCCACAAAAGCAAACTTGACAAGGCCACAAGAACAACCAGAACAAGTAATCCCTGCTGGGAATCAAAATGCATGGAATAACCAAGAATTGATCTTGATGAAGATGTCCCTTGGAATTAGTTAAGCTTAGGCAGGCCATCTCAAAGCCTAGGCATAACAAACAAATTTCCACAATGGACCACAGAAAGAAAGGAAGCTAGAAAGAAACTCTCTCCTCAGCCCTTCTCATCTTTCTCAAAAGAAGCAGGACCCAGTTCTTCAAAATGTAGTCAAGACAAGTCATCAGACTGGACCAATATTGTTTTTCAAGACTCTCAAAATCCAAATGAAGTTGATTCTGATCTCTTGAAAAAGTTGGAAAATCAAATATGGGAAGAACACTTGAAACCAGAAAACCAGCCATGATAGAAGTGCTTTGAATACCCTTCATATCTGGATGATCTAGATGTCCCTGGATTAGAAACAAACCTTGGGACCTTGTAATCTTATCTCAAAATCTTATCCGCAAAGAATCTAAGCATTGTGTCTGTTTTATTATCTTTATGTAAAGTAATCCGCGTGCATTGTCAATCATGTTTGTCGGCCATGATATTTTGGCCATTTATGTATTTTCTTTCCGTGTGTAAAAATGAGTAGGCCATATGTCGGCCACTTTGTAAAATTATAGAGTCTGTGGCGCAAGTAGTGACGTCACCTTCTTTGTTTGTATTTTCACTCCTGTGCCTATATAAGGAGTGCGTTTGTAACCCTGAAGAGCGAGAAGTGTTCCCAGAGTTCACTAAGTAATACAATAAGCCCTTTGTGTTATCTCTCTTTCCATGTCTTTTTAAATCCCTCTCTTTTTCCCTAATATCTTCTGGGCTATTAGGTTTCGGTTAGCTCTATGAGGTATATACAGGCAAGAACTGAGTAGGGATGCAGTTACAGCATTAATTCAAGAACCTTCATGACACTGATAGAAATTAATTAATTTATTTATTTATTATAAAATTATTGGAGGGACAACTGTAGATGGATGGTAGCATCATAAATTTCGTAGAGATCCTTGAACTATGATTTTGTGATAAAACAGTCCTTGAAATCAACTTTGGATCTTGAAATTTGGGCTGATTGGTTCATTTTTCCCCAAACACGGTCTCTTTGTATAAATTGTTCCCAAAGTGAAAATTTTAGTGTCGAAGTATCAAAATCTTATATCTTTTGGAGCTATCGGTCCTTTTGGAAGGAAAAACAACTAACTTGATCGTTATATATATATGTATCTTATGTATTGTTTGGTAGTCAAAGTATTATAGATATTTCGTCACATGAAATAATATTCTATTCAGCTCAAAAATTAAAAGCAAAGATTCAATGGACAACTTTTTCTCTGACTATTCTCTTTCCACTACATCAATTTGAAAATTAAACTTGAAATTGTTGCTAATTAAGAACTGCAGTGGAAGGATGGCATTATTATCAAGGAAAAAACTAGCCAATCGGATTCTCCTTATTTTAATTTTAAGTTGTTACTTTTTCACGTTTTCAAACGGTCCAGAACTATTTTATTTGATAAAAACTTAATAAATTTGGCTACAAAACATGGAATAAGGTTTAACGATCATTTTTTTTTATGGTTACCACCCAATAATATGGGTTTTTAAGACTTTAAGCACCAAAATTTTCTCCTTTGAGACCAATGCGTACAAAAAGAGACAACATTTATAGAATAAACCTGCCAATTACTCTTAAAATTTGGGTAAATAACACTTGGAGTTCTTAACCTATACATTTTTTTTATTCTCGGGACATCAACATATGATTCCTAACGGCGAGAGCCAAAATATTTTTAGCCATTTCAGTTAAAATGGCTTGATCTACTAGCTTTTAAGAAGTTTTGAACCTCCAATATGTTAAAAGGTCTAAAAGTTGGGGAGCTGTCGTGCTATTTATCCTTAATTTGTAAAATTCTTGTCTCTTGTGGAGTTCAAAAATCTAAGCAAAACTTAGGTGGGTCTAGCTGCTAAGAACCCACAACTTTCCCTTTTTTTTCGCCACCTAACTACCATAAAAGAGCCAAAAAGTTTAAAAATCAATTATGTTTTCTACTTTTCTTGAAAGTTTTGGTTATATTTGAATAAAGTCATTGCCACAACCAGTACCACGTGGTCTGTTATATCAAAAGTATTTCTTTCGATAACTACGATATTATTTTGAAAGAAAAATTTAATAATCGTCGTTAAATTGAAGATCTCAACTTAAACTTTGATAAGGGTTAAAATATGGGAGCAAATTATAAATATATTATTCGTAAAATTGCCTCAAATATTAAAAGTAAAAGTTTTACCTATAACGTCTTATTTTTTCTCAATATCCAAGTCTTTTCGAGTTAATTCACTTAAGTCCTATAATTAAACTTGTAATTTCTTAATCTTAAAAATAATTAATTTCAATAAAAAAATTTCTTCTTATCAAATTGAAATTAAATGATTAATATGTGAATGAAAGGATGTAAACGAGTCGGCTCACGAGTCTAAAATCTCAGCTCGAGCTTTTTTGTCTCGAGCCCAAAAAAGTTTTGAGCTAAGCTCAAGCTTTTTCCGAGCCGAGCCTAGCTCGACTCGTTAGTTTTATTTTTCATTTTGTTAAAGAAAAAACTAAAAAATTTAATAGAACAAGCCATTTCTCGGCTTGTTCTCCTCAACAAGCCATATTGAACCCATAAATACGAGTCGACCAGCACCGGCCAAATGAGCTCGGCGGGCTGACTCAGCTCGGGGCTCCAGCCTTGCGTCAAATTTAAGGCTCGGCCCGAGCTTTGGCTCGTCTAATAAGAGCAACGAGCCGCGGGCCACCTGAGCCGGCTGACTCGCTATGCATCTCTATGTGAATGTCTTAAGCAACACTTTTGTTTACTGCTGGAAAAGTGCTGTCGTTTCTGACAGCAGAAGTGTGGGGGTGAATCCCCCCATTCACTACCTGAAATGGCAGCATTTGGCTGCAATTTCAGGCGGCGAATGGGAAAGATTCAACCCCCCATTTTCACCGCTAGAAATGACTGTCGGAATACTGCCATTTCCGAAGGCCAAAAGAGGGGGCTTCCGATGGCCGGTCTTGCGAGGGAGAGGGTAGGGTGGGGTGGTGTTTCCCTTTTTTAATTATTTTTTATTATTTTTAATATTTTGTTTTTAAAATTAAAAAAATAAGGGTATGACGATTGTTTTTTTTTTTAAATTAACGGAATAATGGCAAAAATGGCCTATTGTACAAATTTATGAGAGGTTGGAGACATAGGAGAGCAAAAAAAAAAAAAAAAAAAGGTTGGAGACTTAGCATATTCTTAATTAAAGGTTGGGGACCTTTGTGAAATTAACTCTTATAGGGGAGGGACATGTATGATTCCAACCTAGGACCTCATGCTTGGAACTTGAGAATGTAATCACTGTATCACTTGTTTGACTTTTTGATTAAATGTGACTTTTTAATTATATTTTTATGTATGTGATTTTTTAATTCCTATATATATAAAGACCTTATGCATGGTGCTCTAAAAATTACTATTGGGTAAAAGTCACGTATAATTAAAGTCACATTTTATGTTACCATTTAATTAAAAAAATCACATATAGAATAATCGATTAGTTAAAGAAGTCGCATATAAAAATTGGTTAAAGAAGTTGCATATAAAAAGTGATTTGTGATACTATAAAGTTGAATGGTCACATATACAAAAGAAAAGTCACATAGAAAATAATTTATTGACAAAAAAAGTCACAAATATATTAGATCACATTTATTAAAAAGTTACATAGTAAAAAATCCTGTTTGTAAAATAATAATAATAATAATAATAATAATAATAATAATAATAATAAATAAACAAAACTCCTTTAAAAAAGGAGAGAAAAAAAATAATAATAAAAATGGCCCAATTGACGTGAGCCCAATTTGCGGAAGCCGTATTTGTAAGGTGGCCAAGTTTATGGCCGGCCGTATTTTTCAAATATCCAAGTTTAAGTAGGGGAATTGTCTAAAGTCCGCTACGTACAACCTAGAATGTCATGTATGGCTTTTTTGATACATAAATATAATAGTAAGACAAATATGACTTTTTAATCTTTATATATGTGACTTTTCTAGTTTGTGTGTGACTTTTTAAATGAATGTAACTTTTTCGCATTTTAGTTTTTATTTTTTTGAGTTCCACATTTGATGTTAAAAAATCACAATTAATTAAAAAAATTATATCACTATTGAGTTAACAAGTCACATGATGAAATGTCAAATTTAATTAAACTCGCACTTTTTTGTTATTAATGAGTTAATTAAAAAGTTGTATACAGAAAAAGTCACATTTAATTAAAAATAATCACACACAACAAGTCATTTTTGTGTTACTATTTAAATAAAATGTCGCATTTAGTTAAAAAGTTACATATAAAATTCACACTTAATATAAAAAAATTTACATTTAATAAACAAGTTATATATAAAAGTCACATTTTGTGTCACTATTAAATTAAAAAAATCATATATAGAAAAAATCACATTTTAATTAAAAATTCAAATATTTACTGTAACGCTCCTAATTATTTTTGTAAATTCTTCCATATTATATTATAGAACAAATTATTAATTGCATTTGAACTTTTCCTAAGGAATAAAACACGTTAAACAAAAAATGCAAATGTTAGATCACAAATTATTTTCATAAACTTAAATATATAATGTAACCATCAGGTCGCAAAGGGCCAAAAGTCAACAACAGTCAACGGTCGTAAGGTCTTGGAAGCCAGCTCCGAGAGGTTCATCCAATTTAATGGCATAACGATCAAAAGACCAAAAGACCTAAAAACCCGTTTCAGCGACCTCTAAGGCAAGTCTTCTTTCCTATGTTCATGAGGTTCAGGACGTCTGGACATTACACTAATGAGCTCACAGTGCCCCAACTCGATGCTGCGACCTGACGAGCACGACAGCTAAGCACCTGCTGGAGAACCCATGTGAGGGACCTTATCGCTTATGGCTGATGGGACTTTAGCATTAAATGAAAGGTGATGGCCGCCGGTCCTACACATGGCTTAAGTAGTCATTAGTCGAAAAGTAGATGTCAAATCCCAGCTGACATGACGCATAGGTAATTCATGTAGGTCCTGCATTAAATGTATGCAATTATCACCCCCATCCTAGCAAAGAGGGTACTATAAATAGAGGAAAACAAAGCTGAAAAAGAGGAGACCCAGAAAAATCGAATTCTTCTTGTCTTTGGCACATTTACTTTCTTCCATTTATTTCAAACATTCCTTGCCTTTACACATTAATTACACAAGTTGATTCAAATACAAATTTTCCGTGAATACTAATCTTGTTTGTTGAGTCAAAGGCTAAATTTGATATCAACAAATTGGCGCCATCTGTGGGAAATTCAACTAAAAGCTGTGTGAAAAACTCCCATCGAAAGAAAATGAGTGGGAAACATTTAGAAAGCCAAAGAATAAGAAGTGGTGATGCTAGATTGCTTTTCGGGTTTTGAAGGAAGCTCGACCAGTACCGGCCCTTTACGGCCGCAGGCAACCATGGAAACTGATACCCTCTGTCGGCAAGTAAAAGCCTTCGCCGAGAAAGTACAACAGTTACAACAATGTAACCCGCCAACTTCCCAACAACACGAGTCCAAAAGCACAGCTGGGGGCAACGTTTTCACAAGGTTGGGCCCCCAGCCACGACAAGGCCACAGAAGGCCGAGGCGCCTGAGCCACAACGATCAAACAAGCACGGACGGAGGAGAAAGAGCCCGATGCTCGCTCGTCATTGCCAACGCGAGGTAAACTCTCCTCCGGAAATTCTCCGAGGTCACCAGCCAGCCTCTCAATAGACCTACGGGCTGGGTGGATCGAGAAAACAGCTGAGCGACCTTGAACAAGAATTGTTTGGGAAAAAAGAAGTTTCCAACCAAAGGAAGGATAAGAAACCTTTCACCATTCCTAAGCCGATTACAGTCCGTAGCATTTTCACAGAATACATCATCGACCTTCTAAGGGGAAATCCGATCTTGTTTGAAGCAAAACTCATAAGGAGGGGGTGAAAAATACGGACCAATCAAAATACCGTAGGTACTACAGGGCCATGGAGGCACGGCACAAACGACTGCAGACACCTAAGTTGGGAGATAGAACGGTTAATTGGACAGTGATACTTGGGTGACTTCATGGCAAATCACAAAGGGTTGGAACGACAAGCTCATCCCCTAGCAGACCTTGAAACCCTGCCTCCTAAGAACCGACCTCCCACAGAGATCCGCATGCTCAGTATCAGATACTTTGGCGCAGATTGTTCTAGGAGAAAGAGGTGAGGTCTCGTGCGTAAGGCCCAGATCTCCTATCACTCGCCCAAGAAACATTTCATTTCCTCTCCAGCGAGTTCTTTCTCCCCTCGCCATCAGGTTGTCAGCAACCAACTATACCCCCATGTGAGTGCCCTGGTCATTACCATGATAGTGTCAAGGGTCGAAGTTTAGAAAACCATGGTCGATAATGGCAGCACCGCAAGCATTATCTATTCGGAGGCTTTCCAATAGATGAAGATGGATCCTGGGAATATATGGCCCTACGAGGTCAGGCTTCAAGGCTTCACCGGAAACCACATAAAAGCTAAGGGTCAGGCCATGCTCCCCGTTGAATTAATGGACGGCCCCTGTAAAAGGAAAATTTTGATAGACTTCTTTATTGTAGATGCACCTTCAAGCTACAATGCCATACTCAGGCAACCCCTCTTGTACGAGCTTAAAGCCATGACCTCGGTATTTTGTCACGTCATGGAGTTCCCCACTACATAAGGAATTGCGACCATATGAGGCGACCAACCTGCATCACTAAAACTCAACCCAGAATATGTCACAAACACGAAACGTCTGTTAGAAGTTTATACCCTGGATCCAACAGTCAGTAATTCCAATACACAAGCCTACCCAGGTGACGAGCTCGAGATCATAAGACTAAGTGACGATAGACCAGAAGTGGAACTCAAAATTAGGGCAGGGCTGAAGAAGCCGATGAGAACCTTACTTGTCCAATCCCTGAAACAGAACCTGGATGTTTTTACGTGGGTCTATGAGGACATGGAGGGCATCGACCCTAAACACTCCTGCCATAAACTCAACGTCGTCCTTACGGCCAAGCCCATAAAACAGAAAAGATGACTCCTCAATGGCAAAAGATATGAGGCCCTCGCCAAGGAAATAAATTTATAAGAGAAGTGCTATACCCTCAATGGGTAGCCCATCCAGTCCTGGTTAAGAAAAGTAACAGCACTTGGAGAATTTGCATTGAATTCACAGATCTAAACAAGGCTTGTCCCAAAGACAGCTTTCCCCTGCCCTGAATCGACCAGATGGCTAACACCACTGCTGGACATGAGCTGTTAAGTTTCATAGATGCTTACTCGGGTTATCACCAAATCTCCATGCACTTAAGAGACGAGTAACACACTTTGTTTGTAATAGAAGAAGACTCTATTGCTACAAGATGATGCCGTTCGGATTAAAAAATGCTAGGGCAACTTACCAATGACTGGTAAACTCCATGTTCAAAAATCGGCTCGGCAAGACCATGGAAGTATAAATCGATGACATGCTCATCAAAAGCCTTCGAGGTAAGCAGCATATTGAGGAGCTCTCCAGAATGTTCCAAGTCCTAAGAGGCTACAAGATGAAGATTAATCCAAATAAATGCTCTTTTGGAGTAGTTTCAGGCAAATTCTTCAGATACATAGTTAACCAGAGGAGAATCGAAGCAAACCTGGAGAAAGTTAAGGCAATCCTTGATATGGAGCCTTTGAAGTTGGTAAAAGAGGTCCAGCGCACGATAGCACAAAATCGCTTTGTGTCGCGGTCAACGGACAAATGCAAGCCCTTCTTTGAGGCCATTAAAAGATTGAAGGAATTCGCATACACATAGGAATGTCAAGTCAATTTTACAAAGCTGAAAGAACACTGTTCTTCTTCTACCCTATTATCTAAACCGCTGATAGGGAAAACGATGTCCTTGTATTTAGCCATATCAGAGTCCTCAATCAGCGTGGTATTGGTTAGAACAGAATGGGTGGCCCAACTCTCAGTATACTATGTGAGTCGCACTTTACATGACATAGAGCTCAGATATCCGCATATGGAAAAGATCACGTACGCCCTCGTGATTGCCTCGAAGAAACTCCAGCCCTATTTCCTTGAGCACACAATCAATGTCTTAACCAGCACCCCCTGAGACTGGTCCTTCAAAAACCCGACCTCTCAGGTCGCTTGGTCAAATGGTCTATTGAGCTCAGCCAGTAAGACATAACTACAAGCCAAGGACGGCCATCAAAGGCCAAGCCCTGGCTGACTTTATAGCCGAGCTTATGCCCGTTGAGTCTAGCCCCGGCAGCATAGAACCCTTAGCTTGGGAACTATACGCCGATGAATCCTCCACAAGCCATGCCTCTGGAGATGGAATTGTTCTGATCAGCCTCACAAGGAATTACTACTGTTAAGCTATCAAATTTGGTTTTACTGCTACTAATAACGAGGCAGAATACGAAGTAGTTTTGGTGGGGTTTAGCATGACAAAATCAATGGGCGTCAAAAGATTGATCATCAAGAGTGACTCCTAACTTGTCGTAAACCAAACAAGAGGAGTTTACGAGGTGTGAGGAGAAAAACTCTCCCAATACCAGAACAGGCTACTGGAAGAACTGGGGGGACTGGATAATTTCAAAATCAGGCGAATCCCTTGAGCTGAAAACAGTCACACTGATGTTTCTGAAAAACTTGCCACCAACAAAGGAGCAAGTTAGCTCCAAAGCATCCTGACCGGCGAGCTAGAAACTCGTCAATCAACAAAGCGGGAGCGGCAACGATAGAGATAAACCAGATAAACAACTGGATAGACCCTATCATCCAATTCTTAAAGGAAGGAGCGGCCCCTCCAGGCGTAGAGGCCAGAAAGCTTAGACACTAGGATACCAGATTCTCACTCATTGATGGAAAGATATACAAAAGAAGCTTCACCGGACCACTGTTAAGGTTCCTCACACCTACAAAAGCACGAGCCGTACTGGAGGAAGTACATCCTGGATTTTATAGCAACCACTCAATTGGACAAGTCTTAGCACACGAAATACTAAGGCAAGGATATTTTTGGCCTAGAGTCAGGAAAGACGCAATCAACTTTGCCAAAGCTTGCGATAAATGCCAAAGGTTTACCTTCCTCATCAAGAGCCCATCAGAAGAGCTAACCTCAATCACAGGGTCATGGCTTTTTGCCAAGTGGAGGGTAGATCTTATTGGCCCTTTGTCGAAAGGCAAAGGGGGAACTCAGTTCGCTATCGTTGCGGTTGACTGCTTTACAAAATGGGTTGAAGCCAAAGCACTAGCTATTATCACATAACAGAAAACAACGAGCTTTATTTGGAAGTCAATTGTATGTAGATTTGGGGTCCCAAATGCCATAGTCAACTCGGGAGAGCCGGGAGGCTGGGTTCTGCGCCTTGCTGCAGAGAGCGAGAACTATAATTATAGTATGAATCCTGCTGCTGAGGATTAAACTCAGAGGGCATTTCATCAAGTGGTTCCCTGATTTCTAAACATATTCTTTTGTAAGATACATAACTGGATGGGCCTGGGCCTCAAATCTCAGTTAACTGTTAAGTTTGTCTAGATCTGGGTCATTATGAACTATGAGAATTCTATGACCACAGGTTTCACGAACTTTTAACACAACCCTTTGCATAAATGGAGCTTGCCAATAAGAGGCAAAGAATTTGCATTCAACGTCACTAGATCTGTTTTGGATTTCAGATATAGTAGACAGTTTTGGAAATGGTTCAAATTCATATTCACCTGTTACTGGATCAACCTAATAAGGTGAATCTTTGTCTGAACTGTCTCTGGGATAGTAAGGGATCATAAGGTGAGCTTGAGATTCCCATTCACTCAACCTTATAGCATCTGTAAAGAGACTGCAATAAAGTTGGTTGACTATTGTCTGTTTGATCACATAGTCATAGTAATGAGGAAGATCCAGCTGCTTTAGACTGCAGAGGAAAGTCCAAACACTTTGATCATGGAAATTGTATTATTTGAAAACACAATCTCTAGGAGCAGAGTGTGAGTTAGAAGAGCTTAGAGTATCTTCGTTTATGTTAAGAATTTCCATATTGGAAGATCCGTCTATAGAGTGAAGAGTTCCTGGAGAGGAAGCTTCATCAGCATTCTTTCTGAATTTATTAGAAAGCCAGAGTGCGGCTTTGTTGTTCATAATCTTATGAACTGGTACACAAGCTCTTAAGCTTATGATCATCAAGCAACTTTCAAATAACAAATCACAAAATAACTCAGGCAGCCAGAGAAGATAAAACAATAATAACTTAAATAATCATGGAGACAACCTTAAGAAACCATATGCTGGATAACACACATAGAACTCTACAACAACACTAAAAATCCTAATGTCCCAAAAGTTCAGAGGAGATCGTCACCAGTTAGAGTTCATCGGTGGTCGTCAACAAAAAGGACCAACAAAAGCCTATTTTTCCCCTCTTGGTACTTGTTCGGCGGCAACAGTCCTAAACTCAGACCACATAACTCCTACCTCAGATCTCATAACTTCCACCAGTAAGACTAGTGAAGTGCATATTTCAAGTATGAGTATGGTTTTTCGTGAAGGCATAAAAATTTAGTTTACCATTTTTTTTACCTTTTCAAGGCCTAGTGTGAGCTATCTGGATTTATCGTTTGAGATTTGCTTTCTGATCACTTAGGTTTGCATACTATGGAGTGATTAGCCACTCATAGCTAAGAGTGAATAGCGGAAATTAAAAAGAAACAACTTTTATCGATGTAAGAAAATTATATTACAACATTAAGGATAAGCAAAGTAGAGAGAAGGGTGGTGGAGAAGGATAATGCTTATCCCTTTGCTAAGTAACTGCCTCTTTTATAATGGAAGAGGGGTATCAGCGTACAACTAAAGCAACAATCATTATTGCTTGCTGTAAAGGTACAAAAGTATAAATTGAAAAAGAAATCATGCGTTTTTGGCTTTTCTATCTTTTTCAAAAGTGAACAGTGTTGCCTGTTGGGTTGGTGCGCCTTTTTCAAAAAGTGAATATTGCCAAACAGTGCATGAACAATAGCTTGTTGGCTTCTTTTTAACTTTGAGGCTGAAAGTTGATTCCTCTGGTCCTGCGTCCATTATTCGCATTCATTACGGGGTAAGGTGCCCCTTTCTGGAATGTCTTCATCCATTTCCTTATCTAATCCAGCTGTGGAAGATAAGTAAGGGTCATCAATCTTGGGGCAACTACTGCTTCTAGATGGTTGTCTTGGGAAGTGCTTTGTGGTTCCAGCTGCTTAGTCCTTCATTCTTCTGAATCCTATGATAGTGGTGGTTGACACATCAAAGCATATAAAGGGTTGAAAGTAACTTTTCACCAAGTCTTTTTCGGCATAGACTTTGGTAAAATAGTCTTCAACAATGAGAGATAATCTCTCAAAAGGAGGAGAGTTTGGATCCCATCCTGAGTCATTAGCAATGACTTTTGCAGTAGCAGTTTTGACTTGATCTCTAAGGGTGTATTTTCCCTTTGTATTAGTCATGTTCTAATTCTTCTCCAATAAAGGGAAGAAATCAAAGTATGTATCTGGATGCGTTGTCACGCAGTATACATGGCAGAGGTGTCTTACAGAACAAAACTTTGTTTTCCAGATGGGTAGAGTAGAGTCTATCTCAATGTACAAGCCAACTTCAAGATCAGCCATGAGATAGTTTATCACATTTTGCAGAGGAGGATTGATCTTTATCCTATTCTCTGAAATGACATGTATTGCAGAGAGCAACCTATAATCTAAGAGAATATGGGGTGTAACTTTAACTCCCTTAAAGTGATTAATTTCAAATTCATCCAAATTAATTTGGCATGACCTAAAACGACGTGTGCTCTTCCGATCTACAGAATTTTGTTGGATTCTGTTCTGAGAAAACCAATTTATCCTTACATTCTGGATAAAAAGTTCAACGGGGAAGAATTGTATTGGCATGATAATACCAAGTAACATTCATCCATGGTGCATGGAGATTAAGGTTTTCAACTTGTTCCAAACACTCTTGTAAAGTAATAAACACTTTATGTTTTTCTCGTAAAAGATCAACATAATGAAAGAGTTCTGGAATAAAGACTTGCTTAAGCTTCAAATTTTCATAAGAAGGAGCAGTTCTAGAAGTAGAAGCTACTCGTGAATAGCTCTGTAAAGTGAGATGACTCATTCTGGGATTTTTCTCAATTTTGGGTGAAATGAAGAATTTTTCTTCACCGTATAACTCTTTCATTGCTTTTTCAGCTTCGTGAAAGATTTTATAGCCTTTGTAATTTGGTTTTCCATACATTCACTTAAATGTTTTTACAAGATCTTGTATTTCTTCCAGTGTGGAATAGATACCAAAATCAGGGCCATTGAAAAGACAATAGCAAGATATTGTGTTAAGCGTACTAATGTCTTTAGAAGGAATATTATATTCTTGAAAGTACGACAACAAACAGTTAAGAACTATAAGTTTCTGATACCGTCTCTCTTGAAGAGTAGGGAGAGTCCAAATATTGTCAAGAAGGTATTTCTGCACTTCTGTAAGTTTATTCCTTTCTGAAGCTTTGAAGTTGTTTGCTTCTCCAACTTGAGGAACGCTGTGTTTGCCAAACTGCACAATGGCTTGAGTGGCTGTTGTTGGGATGAAAGTTCCTTTCCCTGTAATCTTTGCCTTTTTAGGAGGAATGACTCCACTGTCTGACTTTCTTGGCCTGAAATTAACAACAGAAGAACAATCTAAATTGTTAATATGATCATGTTCTGTGGTAAACAAGAAATCATTAAAGTTTTCAAGTAATTTTAATTTTCTGGATAGAAAATCAGCCACAAAATTGTTATTTCTTTTAATGTATTCTCATTTTATTTTGAGACCACGATTAGGGACATATTCTCTGAATTTCAACCATCGGTTGGCAGAGAGTTTCTTTTCAGACTTGGTATTGGTAAATTTGACAATTGCCACACAATATGTGTGAATCGTTATTTGCTTATTAGCCAAGAGAAAAAGAGCAAATGATTCTAGTACATAGATTATGGCTAAGATCTCATAACCTAGAAATGTAAATTAGCTTGATTCTTTGTAGTTGCCTGAGGCGTATCCACAAATCTTTTCATCAGACTTGGGATCTATTTCCTTTTTTTGCAAAGAAGTATTCCACCCCATCCTTCCCTAAATCCATCAGTTTCTATCACAAGATAGTCTGAGTTTAAAGGAAGTTTCATAGGTTGAAGATTATTGATTGCTTCTTTGATTTTGATTACCAGTTTTCATCTTCAGAGTTAATTTTTATAACTCCAGCTCCACTAGTTTTGTTGTAAAGTGGTCCTTTGGGCCTTGAGAGATTCTTTAGATACGGCCTGGCATAATTAACCATTCTAAGAAAAGATCTCAATAGTTTTTTATCCTCAATTTTGTCTGGAAAAGCTAGTGCCTTTTCTGTAATATGAGGTTGTAAAGTAATAGTGTTGTTTCCAATTTTTTCTCCAAGAAATTCAATATGATTCTTGAAGAGTTCCATTTTCGTTTTGGAAACTGCTAAACCATGTTGTTCAAAGATTGAGAACACAGTTTTTAAGTGTACAAGGTGATCTTCTTTTGTCCTAGAGAAACAAGAATATCATCAATGTAGACACAAGTAAATGTACAACAGGGTTCAAATGCTAAATCCATTTTCCTTTGGAAAATAGAAGGTGCATTCTTTAATCCAAATGGCATTACTAACCATTCGAAATGACCCAGTGCGTATGAAAATGTAGTCCAATCAATAGACCCTTCATGCATTTTAACTTGCTAAAATCCAGATTTCATATCAAATTTGGAGAACTATGTTCGACCTTGGATTTTGTTGATGACAGTATCTTTATTAGGGATACAGTGCCCATCATTATGAGTGTTGTCATTTAACCGTCGATAGTCAAAGACCATCCTTGATTGTCCTATCTTCTTTTCAGAAGTTTTTTGAGCAATGAAGGCCGGAGATCTATATTTAGAGGTGGACCTCTAAATTACTCCTAGTTAAAGTAATTGGTCAATGTGCATTTGGAACTCATTTTGTTCCCATTCAACAAATTTAAAATTGGGTGATGTGATCCTGCGATCTGGATTGATGACCCCAAGTTTACACTCAATTTTATTATTTTTCCAGAATTTAATAGAATTTTCTCCTATGATTCCAGAATATTCAAGCTTCTTAACAATGCCATTAATTTCTTGACTTGTTGAAAGAAGTCTAATTACCTTACTATTTTGAATAAGTCCAGAGGCTCAAGATCAATAAAGGTAGATCCCTCAATGTCATTGATCTCTGTAAGTTCCTGTAAAAGAGACTGAATCTCTCTTTCAGGGTCCAGTTCCTCAAAAGTTTTCCTAAGTTTAGCAGCCAGTTTTGGGAAATCTAGTTTGTAAGATTTGCATTGTCCTTTAATGGGACATTTGCAATTGTTAGTATCCTCAGAGGGGAGGAGAGAATTTTTTGTTCTTTTAACCTCCCACCACGCTCCGTATGCACATACTCTGATATGACTGGAGTGAGGGTAGACCATTTTCTTATGAGCACATAGTTTTTGAGTACGACCATGCTTCCTTGTTGAACATAGATGAAATCTAACCCAAGAAGCACTTTAATGTGTCTATGCTTTAGGTGTGAAACTCAAGCATAGGACAAGTGAAAATCCCTTGACCATTCATTACAGTTATTTTGGAAACTGAATTGAGGGTTCTCCTCGTTTTCGTTCCATCATACTGCGTTGAAATTTTGGGATAATATGCAACTTTAACATATTGATCAAGGACAAGTCCCCTGTCAATAGTTGTTGAAGTAGCACCTGAATCTAATAGAGAACAACTTGTTCTATATGAGATCCAATGTGTAATCTGATAAGTATAAGAAGATCTTTATGAGTCTTCTTGTTACAGATTAAAGGTATCTCTTCTTGATAAGAAGAGTTTTGAGTGACCTGTGCAATGTCCAAATTAATAGAACTTGGTTCAGGCTCAAACTCTTTTTCCTTTCCTTTTCGGAGGGAATCAAAGTTTGATTGTAAAGTACTGAGATGATTTTCAAAGTGTCAAAATCGTATCTCAAGGTTTGACAGTATGCTTTCCAACATTTTTGGATGTTCATAGGTAGAATGACCAAACTGTGGGGCTTTAGGTACTTCAATCCTAAATAGGGATTTTATACAGAAAGCTCATATTTCTAACAAACAGTTCTGGAACTTGAACCAATTGTAGAAAGTAGGATACCAAGGACAGTTGCAACATTTGACATTGTCATTGCCATTCCTATGTTTCCAATTGTGATGACATTCATGAAGAATATCGGGTGGTTGATTGTAGGATATGAGACTATCAAATGCCATACAATCAAGTGCAGTAGAAAGATCATCATTTTCATTGCTGATTTGAAAATGTGATTCCAAGCCATACATGGAATACTTAGAAAGTAGTTCCCTGTGTTGGATTTCTTCCTGTAAAGGTGTATATAAAGTTTGCTCATTTAGAATAGCTAATTGTTTTTCCACTTCATACCCTTCCAGGCTACAAATACTATATATTTCTGAATTTTTAGAAACATCAAAAGATATGGATATCACATCGTCATTAATAATATTAATTAAACACGCTTCCCTAGTAAACAAATTGTGTTTATTTGGGCATTTGGAGCTCAAATGGCCATTATTATGGCAAGTAAAACATGTAACAGTATCTCGATAGACTTTTTCAGAATTATGTTTTCTGACATGTTTATCTTTATCAAGATATGGTTTCTTCTTTCCATACTTCCTCAAGTAGTAATTCTTAGTAGGAGTCTTAGTCTATTTCTTAGAAGGTTTAGAAGCATTCCTCTTAGACTTAGTCCTTTCAGGAGTATCATACTGTTGAGGGGTGTATATCTGGTTGCAAAAACCATAATTGTGTCGCTTAAGATCCGTTTGGATTTTGATGTATGTACATCATTTCTTAAGCTCATCTATAATGGCAATAATTCTACTCCCAATGTTATTAACTTCGAGAGATATTCTTGCTCCAGGTCTTATTCCAGACATCAGTAATTTCTTTACCAAGATCACCAGGAAGTTTAGTAAATAACCTTTGTCTCAATTCACTACTATAATAGTGCCCTGAGATAGAGACCAGTGCTAAGAAGTCTTGGAGAAAGTATATAACTTTAACCCAATTTTTGAGTTGCAGTTGCTCTAAGTCTCTCATGGCTTCTTGTTGCCTTGCAGTAAGTCCTATATTCACATTACTAGCCGTTGTGATTCTGTGAATAATGTATGTAAAGTGATTTATATTGTTGCATTGGGCAACCAATCTAGCAACATAGTCTGGAAACTTGGTTTTGTAAGCTTCTCACATTGCTTTTGCAGATAGTTTTCAGTAATTTTTACCATGCCTTCACCATCTGTGACGTTACTATGTGTCAACTGATAATCTCTGTAGATAATGCCAGTCCATTGTTCTAGATAAGTATTCCAATTCTGAGGATGTAGTCCTGCTAAGTTTAGAAGTGCACCAGAGAATTGATAGTTTTGATCAAGTGGTTTCTTTCTCCCAAGTGTTCTGAGATTAGGATTTTCTTAATCATAGTAAATGACAGGTTTCCAAAGAGGATGTCCTAGTTCATATGTAATTTTTTCTTGCTTTTCAAGTTTAGGAATTAACTATTGGTCCATAAACTCAAACTTCATAGAAGATGTTTCAGTTTGTTTTAGAGACAGGCTATCTTCTAGAAATGTTTCAAGCAAGCACCTTTGCCTATTACTAGGTTCAGCTTTGTCATAGTGATGATTTTCCTTAGAAATAAATTCTAAACCCAGATTTGAGGGGTAACATTCTTCAAGAAAATCTGCAAGTAGATCTTCATCGATTTCGACTTCTGCTGGTATTGAAGAAGATGACTTTTCTTGCTTAGTAACAGTTTCTTCTTGGTATGACTCAAGAATTTTATCCATTTCCAATAAGAGATCATCTGAAGATTGGATTTCTTCCAATATCTCATTATTATAGAAGTCTCCTCTTTCTGATTTTTGGTCAGAAGAGTCAATGGACTTAGTAGATTGGCTATATTTTTCTAATCTGTCTTGCCAGGTTAGAGAGATAAAGTCATTGAGTATCTCATCTTCTTGTCCTAGAATTTCTTCTAAGTCAGGAGATGGGATATCAATTTTTTCCAGTTTAGGAGCTCGATAATTTGCTTTTACGTTAGATTTGCTGTCTTCATGTTTAGGAGCATCAATCTTCAAATCTCTTTCTTTCAAAGGTTCATCCTTGTTGGTAGTGTCGATAGCAATGGAAGGTTCCTTTGTTTTAACAGTTGCCTTCTTTGGATATACAACAATGACTCTAAGATCTTTCAGTTGTTCCAAAGAAGCTTTCCAAGGGATATAATCATTAATATGAGCAACATTCCGCAAGTTTTGCATTATATCTTCATCATATTTCATTCCCACTTGGAAAAGAGTACAACCGTCCTTTGGATAATTTCTTGACATATTATCCATTGGGAGGTAGTAATGTTCTATCTATTTCCTGAGTTGATTCATCATCAGTATTAAGAGGGTTTCTTGCAAGTTGGTAATCCCTGAAGTGGATAGCCATATTTTTTCCAGCAATAAGGTAAATTACTGCTTCTCGTGGAAGAAGATTAACAGTTGCTTAACTGCTTGGGTTTTGAATACTCCATTCAGTTCCAGCGTTTTCTTCTGATGGTATAATTAAGGGTGCTAGGATTCTCACAGCACTAGATCCCAGTGATTGTATGATTCCAACAATTTTTAAGTTAGTTTTGGGAGCATCATTTGTCATGGTTTTTCCAATAAAATAAATGCTAACCAGAATGTTATCTCCTGTAAATCCTTCAAATCCTTTTGTTTGGATTAGGACTTTTAGTTTGACAAAATCTTTAATAGACAGTGTCATTCTACCAGGAGCAATGTAAGTAACACCTATATTGTTGTTAAGATCGATTTCAATAGTGCCAAGATTTGCTTTTTCCAAATTTGGATGCCTAGGATCGATGAGTACAACTAAGGCTTTCGCACCTAGTCCTTTTCTTGCCATCACTTTTATTCCTATGACCAAGAGCCAAAATGAATAAGTTTGTGATGCCTGCTCAACAATTGTCTTGCAGATCTATTTATCCATTAGAGACAGTTCTTCTTGATGTCCATTTGGTATGGCAAGGAGTTGTTCTCTATGGTGTTGATATAATCCTGTCTGAAATGTCCAGGTTCCAGTCCTGTAAATTTCTCTGGGATTAAGTAATCTTAGTTTATTATTAGAAAATATTTCTAAGTCTTGGTTGACATCAATAATATTTTCCAAAACTAAGGGTTCTTCTTTTCTTCTGGACAAGAGCCTTTCTATCAAAGAATTGTCTCTTTGTTCAAAGAATGAAGATCTTCCTGAACTCAATGTTCTGCTAGGTCCTGTGAAAGGGCTAAGATTCAAGAGTGTCAGAAATGCTGTAAGTCAAGAAAGTAGTTGGCTTCTTCTTTGGAGGGTTTATTTCTCTAGAAGGACTTACTTTCAACTTGCTAAAGGCTGTTTAGAAGGTCCTGCCTTTGCTTTTACAGATTCTACATTCTTTAGATGTTGTTCCAGCGAATCAAGTCTAGCAGTCCACAAAGGAGTGCAATTATCAAGTTGTTTTGGACAACCTTTATTTGATCTCCTTGAGATGGAAGTCATTGTGATAGTAGTTAGCTTTCTTACTGTTTTTCAAGTAAAGACTGTCTACATATCTTTAAGCTTCAAGAAAATATGGATTTTGAAAATTCATTCCACATATTTCTTGAAGTCAAGTAATGATTCAAAAAATTTTGTTATCATATCATTGATATGATTAATTTCCAATCCTATATATTCCCTGTTACTAGCAGAGAATTCCTATAGAAGTTTCTCAATTTCTTCTTTAGAAGGAAGATTTCGAGTCTTCTATCTTGAAAAGAATTTTAACAAATTCTCTTGTTTTTCTAACAATTTTTTTGTTTTCTTTTTAGTATGTAAATATACTTCTTTCATATACTCAATATTTGTATTAAGTTGTAAAAGGAGTTTGTTTCTTTCATTTATAGACTTTTCAATAAAAGAATAAAGAGTATAGAATTTCTTTTGGTGATTTCCCAGAGATTCTCCTAACTCAATAATAAGATCAGTTACACCGTTAAGATGTTCTTCATCACAGTGCAAGATATGTTTGTACTATTTTTGGAAATAATAGCAAAACCTATCTCGATCAACTATAATAACTTTCCTAGTCAGATTACCCAATTCTAGATTCAGATACTCAATTCTTTTAAATTCCATCGGAATTTTCTGAATTGAAGTCAGACTAACTTTCATTACCTCTATACACCCATTGATGTTAAGGTATTGAGAATGGAAGGTAGTTATGATAATTTTCATAGAAATCATAATAACTTTCCGTTATGGCTAAGTCGATGGGCCATGTATGACTATGGTTCATAGCACTACAGCTTTCTAACTCTTCTGTAAACATGAGGTTTCCAGAAATGTTTTCATACTCTGATACCAACTCGGGGGAAGCCAGGACGCTGAGTTCTGCACCCTGCTGTAGAGAGCGAGAACTATAATTGTAGTATTAATCCTGCTACTGAGGATTAGACTCAGAGGGCGTTTCATCAGGTAGTTCCTTGATTTCTAAACGTCTTCTTATGTAAGAAACAAAACTGGATGGGCCAAGGGCCTCGAATCTCAGTTAACTGTTAAGTTCTGGATGGGCCAAGGGCCTCGAATCTCAGTTGACTATTAATTTTGTCCAGATCTGGACAAAATTAACAGTCAACTGAGATTCGAGGCCCTTGGCCCATCCAGTTCTATTTCTTACATAAAAAGACGTTTAGAAATCAGGGAACTACCTGATGAAACGCCCTCTGAGTCTAATCCCCATTAGCAGGATTCAGACTACAATTACAGTTCTCTCTCTCTCTGCAGCAGGGCGTAGAACCCAGCCATAGTCACGGACAATGACAAGCAATTCGATAACACAAGATTTAGAACATTTTGTGAAGAATTAGGCATAAAGAATTTCTACTTCACCCCACATCACCCATAGCTAACGGACAAGTTGAGGCGGTCAATAAAATTATCAAACAAACATTAAAAAAGCACTTGGAGGCCCTAAAGGGAAGTTGGGCCGAAGAGCTACCCGCGGTTTTGTGGTTCTATCAAACGACCTGCCGAACTTCGACTGGTTAAACGCTTTTCTCTCTCAAATACGGAACTGAGGCAATGGTCTTCATCGAATTAGATGTCCCTGCCTCCAGGGTAGCACATTTCAACGAAACGGGGAACGACAAGTGCCTTGCCAACAAGCTCGACCTTATTGCCGAAAAAATAGAGTTGGCTGAAATCAGAAATACAACATATAAATAGAAGTGTGCCAGGTTTTACAACACCAAGGTCAAGGTATGCCTCTTCGAAGTTGGAGACCTAGTCTTGCGAAAAGTGCTCCTCTCTACTAAAGAACTGGCCCCAGTGTTGGGAAGGTCCCTAGCGAGTCAAGTGAATCCTGCTAAACGGGGCTCACGAGCTCAAAGACATGCAAGGGAACGAGTTGATGCATCCTTGGAACGCGGAACACCTGAATAAATACTACCAATAGCCGGGTATCAACTCTGAAAAACCTTGTACCCTGAACTGACAGGCCATGCTCAGTAAATTAGATAATTCATGCGTATCTATTTAGTTCATTTAAAGCATCACGCCTACGTTTTTCTACGACCTCAAATAAGACAAATCTACGACTAAGTAAGGGTTAAAGCGACCAAGGCAGGAACAAGCTTCCTGTCAGTGACCTAACAGTTGTCTGAAATAGATTTGACTTATCAGCATGAGAAACATCTAAAATACACTCTCAGTCAACAACCTCACGTCTAGGTTAACGGTTATGCGATGAAAGACGTGGCAAGCCCTCCACTAGCGACCTAACACTTACGATAACGGGTTAGACGACTGAAGCTAGAAAGATCGGAAGAGTTAAACAGCCTCACACTTAGCACAAGATCCTTACTCGAATCCATTGTATGTGATCTAAACCAGAACGTGCTTCTAGTTATGCGTCCTAACACTTTGGTTTGTGGACTTGTCCAAAGGCATTCTACAGTGTAGGCCAAATCAATTTAAACGAACAAACAGTTGTACAAAAATTTTTTCATCTCATGAGTACAGGAAGATCTCAAAAATAAAAGAAGGTGAAGCTTCAGGTCTGGTCTTCCGGAGCGGGGACATCAATCTCTTCACCAACGCGAGCCTCAGCCTCGGCATCTTCATCATCCGAGCTCTCGTAGTCGCAGTCGTGCTTGAGCTTGGCTACCTGCTCTTTGAGGAAATCGAGGTCGTACTAGGCCCGACCTTAATGACCTCCTGAAGAACACCCTTGACCATCTCATAATACAGCCCGGTGTTGGCTTGCTTGTACCCTTCTGAGCTCTTGTACTTGGCTACCACCTCTTTGTACCCAATCACTTCCCGGATGCGGCCCTGTTCTCAGCCTCCTGCAGAGCTTGCTCATAATTTAACCTTTCGGTCGCTAATGTACTCTCCAGCTCCTTCGTCTTTTTCCTAAAGGCCTCAAAGTAGTTTCTCAGCAATGCGGCCTCATCCTTGGAAACAGTCAGATCCTGCTTTTTTTCCTTTAGTGCCAACTCGGCCTCATCTTTCGCCTTCACAGCTAAGTCCGCCTCTTTGGTCAATTTCTTTGTGTCCTAGACTACCCCGCAGACACGAGCTTCCTCGTGTTGGTCCAGGACAGCCAACTGACCTCATATAGCTACGCCTGCTTGGAGGATCTCAGTAAGTGACATGGAGTTCGCATACTTCTCCGGCTTCTTCGGCCAGCTCCTAGCCACGTTGCTCATGGCGTTGCCGAGATTCCCAAGCAGCCCCTCCGGAATAGTCTCGAGCAGCCTTTTCATGAGGTTAAAGCTGAGCAAAGCCTTAAGCCTCTCATCTTTCATTTTTTTCCAGCATGGCCCGGTGGTTTGGTTGAATAAGGAGGAACAGTCGTCTGCTAGCAGGTCCAGAATCCCTTTCTCTTGAACCAGTGCTCCCTCCTCGTCTGACATTGTAACCTGGTGCAGAGAGGTAGGAGAAGAGTCAAGGGGGAGTGGGTAAGGAGGCAGCCCTCTGTCGCTTGGTAAAGGAGTCAGCAGCCGCAAAGTCGGCCTCTTACGCTACCCGCTTGCCCGCGGCCTTCTCGCGAAGTCTCTTCCATTGCTCCTTCTTCTCTAAAGCAACGACAACTTCTTCAGCGGACCTCATCTCCTGAGTTTCTTCTTGGCGATTTTCCCAGTCTAGGAAAAGGAAATAAGCATGTGTCAGGTTGCCACAGACACAAATAGATCCATAGCACGTTTTGCAACTTACAGTTGCTGGGACTGTGGTCACTATGGTCCAATCTTGGTGTTGAAAGACCAACCTTGATCAAGGTATCCTCATTGGTCAGGTCTTTGACGTGGCGAGCTTGAGCTTCCAACCCAGCAACCTCTTGAGCTCGTTCCTAAAAGGTTGAATATATCAACTGCGGCCTGTCAATTCCTGAAATAAAAGGGAGAAAAATAAGTATTAGCTCGTCAGCTTAGTAGAAGAGTTCGTTGGGTAGTTACTTACGAGCTTTTGTATAGCCAATTGCCACATTTGTATCCTCGAGGTCTAGGGCCGACGGGGTCCTCCACTTACCTCCTGCAAAGAACCAGCTCTCCTTCCATTTTGGGACTGAGTCTGGTACCCCTTTTACCAGATTACCCCAGACGCATTGGGCTCTTGATTTTGGGCGAACCAACATTTCCCTCTAGAGGGAGAGGATTTCAACAAATAATATAAGTCAAAATCTTCAGGGCTGGGAAATCCCCAGCCCTTGCACTGCCACAAGGCGAAGGCCCCTATTATAGTCCTCCACCCTATTGGTGGAATCTACGAGGGGGCAACACCCTAGAACTGTAACAACCAGGTCACGGGCCTAGGAAGAGAGACCCTGAACCCTACCAGAAACATCTTCTTATTTGCAGCCACATACCCCCTCAGAGGATTATGGGCCCTCTTCCCTTCATGAGAAAGCCACAACGCCACATCACTCGGTACACGGTACCGACGATGAACGATACGTAAATCCCCTTCCTCCATCTGCGAGAGGATGTCCTTGGCTGACCATGGTAGGGCCTTCTCCAACACCACCGCCACCGGAGGGCGCCCACTAGAGCTTGCTTCCGCTTCCTCCTCTTCTTCTTCATCCTCTCTCTCTTCCCACTTAACCGGGACTTCCAGTTCCTCCTCCTCTTCACCAAACCAGTCCGCGCTCACTCGAGAAACCTCCCCTCTCCAGTCATCATTTCACTAACCTAAGGCTACCCAAAGAGATCCCAGGGATCACAAAGAAGAATTACCTTAGAGTGCAAGAATCCCTTGAAGACAAAAATCTTTCTGCGAAGTAAACAGGAAATGCAAGGGAAAAAATAAGGCGAAGGGAAGAGTATAAATAAGGTTCGGAATGCTGCCATGTGATGCTTTGGGAAATAAAAGGGCAACAATCAAATTAATAATTACTGCCTTTAAGTCTCTGAGACACGCCATCCCACCAAAAGAGTAACACGTGGCTAAATGCATCATCTCAACCATTTCGAAATTCAAATAATCTAATTTTGAGCGGCAAAAAGTTTGAAGGGAATTATTAGTGAAACTTCAAGGCCGCTAACTCTGAAGGTCAGAAACAGTGACCTTGAGGGGGCATTTTGTAGTCATCAGGTCACAAAGGGCCAAAAATCAACAACGTTCAATGGTCGTAAGGTCTTGGAAGCCGGATCCGAGAGGTTCATCCAATTTAACGGCTTAACGACCAAAAGACCTAAAGAGCCCGTTTCAGCGACCCTTAAGGCAAGTCTCCATTCCTATGTTCTTGCAGTTCAGGACGTCTTCCGATCTTACGCTAACGAGCTTATAGTGTCCCAACCCGATGCTGCGACCTGATAAGCACGACAGCTACTGGGGAACCCATATGAGGGACCTCATCGTTTACAGCTGATGGGACTTTAGCATTAAATGCAAGGTAATGGCCACCGGTCCCACACATGGTTTAAGTAGTAATTAGTTGAAAAGTAGATGTCAAATCCCAACTACATGATGCATAGGTCATTCATGTGGGTCCTGCATTAAATGCATATAATTATCACCCCATGCTGGCAAATGGGGTATTATAAATATAGGTAAACAAAGCCGAAAAAGAGGAGACCCGGAAAAATCTCATTCTTCTTGTCTTTGGTACATTTACTCTCTTCCATTTATTGCAAACATTCTTTGTCTTTACACATTAACTACACAAGCCGAGTCAAATACAAATTTTCCGCCAATACAAATCATGTTTGTTGAGTCAAAGGCTAAATTTGATATCAACATATAAAGTAAATCTTGAAATCCATGTATATCAATAATAAATTTGAATATAGCCATAACATCCCCAAAGATAAACTTAGCCGATAAGGTTGATACTTTTATAAAATTCAATCTTATAAAATTAGTATATATATTGAAAGTACTTAAATCAAGAGCATAGGACGAACATGGATTTATTTGTGTAAAATGTACTTTAACGTTGTGAAGTGATAATAAATCGTTAGCTTAAAATAGTCATAACCTTTTGGGTTTCCCTTGTGGTTGACCCATTCACCACAGTCAAGGTCCTAATACACAATTGACTGGTCATCTTGTAGTTGCCATTGACCCCGCCCTTGCCTTTTAACACCTACAATGTAAAACTATATGAGCTAATGCTGAACAAGTAATATAATCGTATGCATGATCATCATGTATATGATGTCAAAAAAATGATGACGACGTCACACCATCAAGCATGCAGGACCCCAACCCGTATATAGTATATCATATGAGCTCAATATCATAATGCTAAATCAAATGCGCATGTACTAGGGTCCGTATGAATCTATCATCGAGTCTCGAGTGCTATCAGGAGCCCCTACTAGTACAAAGTATAATCTACACATAATAGGCCTAACCTACCGCCACTGAGCCCCAAACACTCACTAGTTGATACCACGTGTGGTAATCTACCGAAAGTCCAGACGGCTACACTACTGGGCCCTCAAACACTCACCCGAAGGAACACGCAAGCGGTATATCTACCTAGACAGCAAATTAAGTATGGTATCACTATATAGGGTTCACACAACCATCATTGGTCACAAGCCAATCTTCTTCATGTTGCATGTATATTCTCATCTTTAACATCATGCACAATAAGTGTATATGACATGTATCACAATGTGCTCAATAGTATAATCTCAATCAGATCATATATATCATGCCCAATATTTTCAAGTATCTCTCATCAAAGATCGCATTGACATATTCAAATAGTGACAAAGAATGATCGTGTATTGCAATCTTTCCAATCATAGAGCATGACCAATAAATATCACATTATCACATTCCAGCACATAATATTATTGTTTTGCATTGTAGTTAAATTGTTACTTACCTTCATCCGTAGTTTTAGATAAGAATGATTTGCAATATTTTCTTCTATACTATTCCAAAATATTCTCAACATCACCTCCTATATTATAATATATGTAGTACCATATTATTCACCATCATGAGATCATACTTAGACGACCCAAGAGTTAAAAAAACTTAAAACACCTGTAAATAATAAGTTTAACGACTAGTGTTAGTAAAACTTGATATTAACTACACATATAAAGATTCTAATAGGGGCTTGACTCATTCCGTATTGAAGCTCATCGAATAAATAATCCAACACCTCTTACATATCTCAATTCTAAGTTCTACATAAAAATTATACACATTTTCGTCAAAGTACGTGAAAAGGGAAAAAAAAAGGGCGCAATCATCCCCCATTTGAGGTGGCTGGTCCCCAGAGGTGCCCAACCCCACCCCCACCAAAAATAAATGGGGTGGCTGGCCTCCCCCCTCCCCCAAAATTTATGCAACCCCTAAGAAGGAGGTTATTGGCCCAGTGGCTAGCCCCGAAAAAGAGGGGTGGCTAGCCCTCTTAAAAGAGTTGGGGAAAAATTAACGGGAAGGCTCTGATAGGTTTTTCATATTTCTCATAATTTAATCTACTACCCATAACCCTTATTTATAGAAATTTCTAAAGACTTGTTTCGCAATTTTTTAATTAATATTTAATCCTTAAAATTTCTTATTTATTTTCTTAATCCCTTAATTTAAATAAATTATCATAAAGTTAAGATACTTTACATATAGTATAAAAAAATTCTATGAGCTCATATAAAAGACCATATTCTTGTAACTATTTCTAGAATTCTTAATTTAATAACTATAATTCTATAAAAATGTTGACATGTCCCGTAACATCCCAAAAATTATATCAAATTTTACATTTTTAAATTTTGGAACATTACATTTACATATAGGAAAATTAACACATAAAAAACCATATATAGAAAAAGTTACATTTAATTAAAAAGTTATGTATTAAAAGACATTTAATTGGAAAGTCACATGTAAAAAATTGTATGTTTAATTAGAAAGTCACACGTAGAAAAATCACATATAGAAAAAGTTACGTTTATTAAAAAGTCACATATAGAGAAGTCACATATAAGAAACGTTATATTTAATTGAAAAGTCATGCATAAAAAAAATCACATTAAATTAAAAAGACACATATAATTAAAAGTCATATTTAATTAAAAAAAATGATATATGCAAAGTAAGACATTTTAATCATTAATTATTATTTCAAAAAAGCTGGAAAAAAACGAAAAATTTATATCATTCACCGTATGTGCCTTATTCAGTGGGTGCAGTCTAATTTGTGCAATGGGCTAAAAGTACCCATCTCCAATGGGGTAGTTAAGGTTTTGGGTGGTGTAGATGGGAGAAATAGAGAAGAGATAATTATTTTAATTGAATATATGTGGAAAGAGGTATAGGAAAAAAAGAAAGGGAAAAGTGAAAGAGTAAGGAGATAGATAGAAATTCAAAAAAACAATAAAATAGTAGTGGATAAGGTGGAGCAGAAAGTGTGTTTTCAGACCTTACATGTGATATGAGGAAAAAAAGTGAGAAAAAAATTATGTAAATAAGATAAAAGTGATTAAAAGAAATAAAAAATTGGAGAAAAATAGGAAACATATAGACCTGTAAAAAAATTTTTGTGTCTCTCTCTTTTTTCATGAACCATAGACCCAAGACTTTGAGCATTGAAGTTGCTATTATATGTTGAGTGCAATATTCGAATGCACAACCCCATCCAAGATTTCTAATTAATAGGACAATTCATAATTCATATCCAAATGGTAGATCCAAGTCAGAGTGTGCAAAATTGTCTCCTCTGTGTCTTCTAGAAGCATATCCAATGTATGGTCAAAGGCCATGGTCTACATGCTAAAAGAGTGCCCAAAAAAAAAAAAAAAAGACTTGAGGAGTCCATTATTTTATCTATTTTCTTTTAATAACCTTTCTCTTTTACTCTCATATTTTCCTTCCTTTTTTTCCATCGTATCCGTGACTAATCTAAAATCACACCTCATCTACACTTTCTCCACCACTTTTTGATCATCCCCCCCCCCCAAACCCAAAAACACATTTCTCCTATTCATCTTCATTTAAAATAGTTATTTTTCTCTATCTTTCTTCTCTATGTCATCCCAAGACTAGACCACTGCATTGGAAATGCTTTACATGTCCATGGTGAACAGCATTCACCCATTGGATGGAAAGGGATTGGTCATTGTAAAGCTTTAGAACATCTTTAATGTATAGCGGTAGTCATTGAAAAAAATTGACATATAATATCCAATGTATGATAAGGATGGCAACAGGTCGAGTATTACCCGATACCATCCGCCCTGTTAAGTATTAGGGCGGATACGGGGTGAATGATTTCGGCTCGAAGTCTTATCGAGTCGAGATAAGGTACTGGCCGCCCCAACCCGCCCTGACCCGATTTAATTTTCTTTTTTTTTTTTTTGGAAAAAAAATTTAAACTCAAATAGTGAGTTGGTAAAGGTTCAATCCCAGATACCCAAGATGGAAATAATAAACCTTAACAATCTCAGCTAGTACTCTTTTTGTTGAATTTTTAACTAACATTAATAATTAATTCATTCAAAATTTGAGTTTTCTTAAAATAAAATAAAAAACTAATTCAAAGACAATCCTTACTCTCGTCTCTGCCTCTGTCCAACTTAAACCATTCAACTTTAAGGCTCCACTAGTTCACCAAATTCCAAAGTCTCCGACGCCGCGTCACGCCGTTCTTTTTTTTTTTAATTAAGGATTTTTCCTTAACGGGGCAGAGATTTTCTTAAAAGGGAAAGAGCAAGGGCGGGGGCGGGGGCGTACCCGCCTCGAACCCGCTCTGTTGTCATTCCTAATGTATAGAATGTCAATCGACATAAAATTAATATTATAATAACATCTAAAGGTCTCTACAATGCACAATGTCAAGTAGAATTTCTTCCAATGTGGTTTGGTGGAGTCAAAGAGAGAGTAATAATTGCATAATATTAATTGAGGAAGAGGAGAGAGAAATTGGAGAGAGTAATTGCATAATATTAATTGACGACGATGAGAGAGAAATTGCAGAATATTTAATGTCATGGGCATTATACAAATTGTGGATATATGACAGTACTATACTACCATTATGAATGAGTAGTCCATCTAAATTCTACATCAGTATTACATTCTTACATTGAAGGCCTATTTTAACATGACGTTGTCGACATTTCTAAGAGATGCTCTTAGAGCAGTGTCTTCTAAGAGAAGTACTATTGTGTGTACAAATACATGCACTTTTAAACGTTGTCTTTTCCAGTAAGATGAGCTGAAAGACATTTTCTACATTGCATGTCCAAGTATTGCCGTTGCCATACTCAAAATGATTGGGCTCCTCCCCCCAACACCTCCATAAGGAAAGAGTTGGTATGCATTTGTTTTGGATTTGACAAGGCACTTGAATTCACGGACATTATTTTTCCAATTAACTTTCAAACAAACACTTACTGGCAGGCCAGGGCTTTTGATTTTGGTTAGTGAAAGAACCGAGTTCAATTTCAGTTTCAATTCAGTCTTATTGGTTTCAAAACTGAATCAATTTGGTTTGGTTTCAATTTCTTTTGGTCTTTTGTTCAGTTTTGTATTTAATAAATTTACACTTTCCTAAATAAAAGAATGAAAACAAATTTTAATTATAAAAAATATTGAAACTAAACATTACATAAGATTGCAAAAAACAACACAAAAACTAAAAAAAATTATATTAGATCTTGGAAAAAATATGCTCAAAACTTAAAAACACCATATAAGTTAATGATTTTTGGTTCGGATTTCAATTTTAGATTGAAAACCGAAAATAAAATTACTCAATTTTCGGTTTCAGCTTCAACTTTTTCCAAAACATCTGAACAGTTTCAATTTTTCCAGTTTGCTCTCGATGCAGTTATAACTCGTCGCCGAGTTTTTTGTCCACCCCTACTTACTTGGTTAGTCAACCCCTTAGGTTCTTTTCATGTATTTTTATTAACTACTGATGATGATTATTGTCTTATTTCTTCTAGTGTGATCTTGTTTCAATTTTTTGAATGATTTACTTCTAGAATTAGAAGTTCATCTCTAATTACTTTCCTGCTGCTCAAACACGGTTCTGCCAAATGACGCTCGTGGCACACACTACAAAGCACGAGACAAACAGGTTTAGAGTTTTACACAAACACAGCACAGTAAGATGATCTCGCTTTTCAAATACACGACATTCATGAAATACACGTGACGTACATCTACACAGCACACGGGGTGAAAAGTTTAGATAAAAAAACTTTCGGGAGGTTTTCGAAAATTTTCCTCGTCTCCCAAAATCCATTAAGTTTTCCTTGTCTCCCAAAATCCATTAAGTATATAACAAGCAATTATCCTTCAAAATCCAAGCTTAGAAATCCACTCGCCCACCATCCGGCAATAACAATTAACCCCATCATAATAAATAGATTATAAACCTGAACAAAGCCAGCCAAACAAAAAGAGCACGCAGCCAAATAGCAATTCAGACTGTAAGATATACCCTAGTGCAAAACTCCACAAGTTTTAAAGTTTAAACTATGGCATGGACACCCAATTTTATGGGGAAAAAAAAAGATCAAACAAAAATCATTATCAGTTTATCATTGCATAAAAGAAATCAAAATTACAAACACAAATGTCTTTTCCCAGTAGTCTACTCTGCTGCAAATAGTCATGCTAAAAGAAACAAAAAGAGAACATATAGTGATTATAGGAGCTGCTGTTTGTTCAAACTACGTCAGAAATTCACTTATTCGCCTTCTTTGTTCCCCTGTGTTGCAAGGAAAATCAGTTCAAAAGTACTGTTTGAACAAAAACCACGAAATTGCAACAGACTATTGTACAGGTCACTTACTGAGCTGGCTTGGGTGCGGGTGCCGGTGCAGGAGCTGCAGCTGCCGGTGGTGGTGCTGCTTTCTCCCCAGGTCCCTGTAATAGAACACATTTGTAAAAATACAGCTTCTTTAGAAAGCTGAAAAACTAGATCAAGATCGGAAGAGCGTCGTCTTACATAAAACTAGGATATGGCATTTACTAACAGGACAGAACATACATAAAGATACATGTTTCCTGTCTGGGAAAGTACCTGAGAAATACATAAAAGGCTACCCCAAACTTGCAAGTTCTAATGCAAAGTTATAGTAGTAATTGAAGCTTCTGTATATGACAGTTCTTAACTCATACGCTTCAAAGACCACTACTTATGTACTTCAATTACCTGAGCCAAACGCTCCTCCCTCCTAGCAAACTTTCTTTCCCTGCTTGCCTTGTTCTTTGCTCTCTTTGCCTCAAATTGGTCAGACAAGGTCTTTTCTCTGGCCTTCTCAGCCTTAGACTTGTGGATGCTCTCCATCAAAACACGCTTATTTTTGAAAACATTACCCTTTACCTTCATGTACATGTCATGATACATGTGTTTGTCAATCTTCTTTGACTCCCTGTACTTGCGAAGCAAACGTCTGAGCACCCTCATTCTTCTCATCCAAAGTACTTTAGTTGGCAGCCTAGCCTCCCTAGTGCCCTTGCGCTTACCTGGCCCCAAAAAAATATATATTTAAATCTGCATCATGCTCATGCTTTCAAAGAACAAACAAGAAAAAGGAAAAGAAATACACCAAGATAAATGAGTATTGCATCAAACATTTGCATTTGGCTATTCTAGGGAAAAGAGAGGATAAATATTCTTAACTTAATTTTTAATAGAGAAAATAAAACATCATCATCATACAATATGGAGAACATTAGAATCCTTGTTTCCAATTGGTGAGCAGTAAAATTTTCATATGACATACCAATACAATGAGCAGATTCAATTAGCTAGCATTGTCATTAATACTTCAAAAACTTTGATACCATCAAACATTAACTGAAAGCAAGTCAGCAACAAAATTTATATCCCAGAACTAAAAGCCAGTAAGTACCATATCCAGAATGCCGCCCCTTTCTCTTAGCCTCCTTCATTCGACGAGCACGGGATCGAGAATGAATCTTGGTTGGCTTCCTGATGATGAAACCATCCTTGACCAGCTTCCTGATGTTTTGACCTGAATAATAAGACAAAAATGATTAAGAAACCAGTACAAGAAACTACTAAAATATGAACACTACAGAGTTTCTGTACAGGGAAATTGCAGGCATTTGTTCATGCTCGATAGATAGATTCTAAATTACCTTTGCAACGACAAGCAGATAAGAATTTCCAAAAATTGGGTAAAAGAAAAAAGAAAGTTTTTCTGTATGAGATATGTCGGAAAATCCTTTCATAACCATATATCAGACCGTCAAAAACAGGTGCAGATTGATTGTTGTGTTCTTTTTTTGCACACACTGTAGTAGGAGGAAACAAGAAACCCCAGAGAAGTGTGTAATTTAAGAGTCTCCCAAATCAAGTCCAAACACCTTATTTAGATACCTTACTAGACTCCACACAAAATATCACAAATAATTTGTAATATCACAATTTGTTGGCTTTCAAAAAATTTTGCGACATATTGAGGGAAATTGAATCTGAAAAGCAGCATTGCCGTTCCCAAAACGGAACTCCAGATTTTTTGACACCAAGTTCAAAACACACAGTTGTTTCACAAAAATTTTGAATTTTTTGTACAAGAACCCAAAAAATCCCTCATACTTCGCCTAGACTAGCAAGGATTTTTGACAACTAACGGTTTACAAAGGCTGAATTTTTAGAAATAATTGATTTTTAAATCTGCAAATCTACAACGGGTGTTTCATTCTCAAATCATTAATTAAGCCATTTAAGAAACATATAAAAAAGAGATCGTGTTTCATAGCTTTAACTTGCAAAGTATTATTCTTCTTTTCAAGCTGGTGAAAATCCACTGCAAAAGGATCTTCAGGTGAATATCTACTTCAACTTGGATTCAACTTGGATTTATGCCATCCATACTTCAAATTGAACAAATATCGTCAGCTCACTAGATATCTTCTTAGGGGCAATCAAGATTCAGGAGGGTTTAGATAGAGGAAAAGGGGAAGAATAACCATCATTCTGAACCAGTTCAAGGTTATAATTTTTGGCTTGATTTAAGGGTAATCTGTAATTTTAGCTATAGGTGTCTGGTAAGGTCTTCATCTAGCATTATTCATGAGCCATAATTTAGAATGAAAATCCCTTCTTATCCATATCTGACTGTCTAAAGCTTGTGCAGATAGATTATCTTGTTCTGTTTTTGCACACATTGTAGTAGGAGAAAACAAGAAACATTGTAGCAGGGTAAACAAGAAAGCACAGAAAAGTGGGTAGAGTAAGAGTCTCTCAAAAACAAGGATGAACATCTAAGTGCCCCTTCTTTTGATATGGACCGGCAAATTTTCATGGAAAAAATCCAAGATTTTCTCCATGTTCATCCAGTTTGGTAGTAGATTGGTCTTATATAGCATTAAATAAGTGCAGAGCACATCAAGTCTTTTCCTTCTATGCAGAATGGGAACTCTACTAGAATTTATGTTGTGAAAATAGTTCCAAACAAAGTTACAAAAGTTGTTTCGAGTCACATTTGGATTTATCAAGATACAAAGACACATATTTCAAGTTTTATATTTAGCCGCATTAATTAAACAATATCTTTTTCTAATGTCGTACAATAGGAGCGTGGAAAATCTGCGTTCACAGCAAAATCACGAAGTACTGAAATTCACCCTCTGTGACAATTGATTGGTATATGAATAAGAGACAGGAGGGTTTTAGGCCGTAGAAGTAACCAGTTATGAGGAGAACTTGACTGGAGCTAAAGCTCAGAAACTGGCTACCCTTCTTGTGAGTGCAAGACAGAAATGTTTTTAACAATCATCTAGCAGAGACTTTACGAAGCTCAAGCAAAGATACAAAAACACATATATAGATTGGACCATTTTTACCAAAATGCTTGTCCAAGCTGAAAATTCAAATTACACTAAACAACGAACAATTCAAGAACAAAACAAGTGCAGGTGCAATTCCAATCATCTCCATGAAAAACGACCAGAACAAAACGAAAAACAACATAACGAAATACACTCAATCTAATCTAATTAATCGACGCTCTTCCGATCTCTTACGGGAATTGGCTTTAGAGAGTTCATCGACTTCATTTGGATCAAGCCAGACTTTCCCCTTGCCGCACTTGAGAACGCTGGCGGCGAGCCGCTTCTGAAGCTTGAGAGACACCATTATTTCTGGTATGGAATGCAAGTGAAATGCCCACAACAACAAGATTAAGGTGAGGTCTTTATATGTGAGATGACGATATTTGGGTCTAGGGTTTATTATATGGGGCTTTTTCTTATCGGGCCAATCACAGTTCAGTCCATGAAATAATTGAGTAACATATTTTATTGGGCTGTTTGGTAAATGGGTCTACTTTGGGAGAAAAAAGGGCGGAATTTATTTAAGTAACCAAGTCAACAATATTCTCCATTTAAAAGGCCAACTCTTTATAAACTTTGTTCAACTAACTAAATCATTTAAAAATAATAAAAATTCACAAAATATCTCTTTCAATTAATGTGTTAACAGACGGCTGTGTTAAATTGTCGTCACGACATGCATGGCGTGATTTGCACTACGTCATGGCGTGGATACTGTGATAGCAGTTTAAAGTAGAAGTCTAACCCAATTTTCTCGTCTAAATTGCTGATATCACTAATAACATTATTTTCCTTTTTATTATTTTTTTAATTTTTTTCCCTTGCCAACACGCTTTTACCTTTCTATCCCTTTATTCTATTTCTCAATTATATATCTGATCTCCATATTAGTATTTATTCAATTTATCTTTATACCAAATTCTCTCAATTTAATAAAATGTGTTTTCTTTCATCTCCAATAACAAGTCGTCTGAGTACAAATTCGAGAAAATAACATTTTGAAGGTCACATTTTCTTTGACTGTCATGTAATTAATTACGGTCTTCCCTTCCCTTCTTGAATCATTGATTTATATCTCCACTGTTGATTTTTTTTTTATCTCTTTTTTAGTTGGTAAATCAAAAATATTTAAAAGATACGGATACATGGCATTAAATGGTGAGATTTTATCTGCCTTTTTTTGGGCACATTTCTACTGAATTCTATATATCTACAGAAATTCAACGATTATTTGTTCACAATCTAATTTTTTATGCGAATACAATATTTTACTAATAATATTACTACGTATAAATTAATATTAACAATTACTAATTAATTAAAATTATTAAATATTAATTACATCAATATTTCATCAGTAATGGCACCAAAGTGTATAAGTTGAGGACCATCAATAAATTTGTACATACTCCCCCCATCTCGATTATTTGATCTGTTTTGTTTTTCACAAGGATTAAGAAATGTGTATTAGAAAGGCACATTTTGTTATTCATGTTCCTAATTTATCCCTATTTAATGAATAAAATTTAAAATTAATAGTGATAATTAATGCATTAAATATGGTTAGATTTGTAAAGTAATGCAAATTAAACATTTTAATATAGAATGAGACCATATATTTGGTGTAGTGTGTTGGGAAGTTGGTTTGTGGTTCAGTTGTTATCACTGTATAGAAGTCGTGCCATGTATAATTGAACGGCATTAATATCGTGATTTCAGTTGGAAGTACAATTTTTTCCTCTAGAGTTGTAATCAAATTTCAAAACATGTGCCGTTGTTTTAAGGTTAGTACTGTAGAATAGTTGACATCACGGAATATATGTCGTGAGTTACACTATATCACATCATCTATGGCGTTATTCCTGTTTGAATTTAATTGGTTTTTTTCTTAGTTCTAATTGATCTCTGAGTGAATATAAGGTACTTTGCACTAGAGGTGTCAAAATGGGCTGTCCAAGCTGAGCCGGCCCGTTACCCTTGCAGCCCGGCACGACCCGCAAAGCCAAATAGCCTGCACATGCGGGCTTCTTGGTCAAGGCCGGACTAGGCCAGATTTTTTGACCTATAGCCCGGCCCACCCGCGTAGCCCATGTGGTCGGCCCATGTGGGCCACAGGTCACATGGGCCTCTTTTTTCTTTTATTTTTTCTTTTTATTTTTTTCGTTGTATTTTACATTTAAATTTTATTATAATTGAAATACTTCAATAGGAAATTTACCACATTTTAAAGAGATATTATTAGTCTTTTAAATTTTTAAATTCTAATTAAAAAGTAAACATATAACAAAAAGAAAGTAAAATTTTTAATAATAAACTTCAAATATCTTATTATATAAAAATATTGAAATTCAAATATTATTTACACAAATTTAAAAAAGGAATGAATAATAATACAAGAAAAAATACAATATAATAAAAGAAACAAAATAAAAAGAAAAATAAAAGGGGGCCACTTTTTGACCAAAGGGCCAAAAAGTGGCCCTTTTGTCAAAAAGTGGTAGGCTTTTTGACCAAAACGGCGCCTGCTGCCTGCCGCAGCAACCTACTGCAGTAGGTAGCTTTAACTTTAATTTTTTGATTTTTTTTAAAGTTTTTTGACTGGCTGATAGTTAAATCGCGGGCCCGATGTCTTTGAACTGGCCCACCTAGTCCGCCGCGGGTTGTTCTTGGGCGGGTTGGGGTGGCCTATCCATCTTGACACCTCTACTTTGCACTTTTTTTGTTTATATATCATTTTATTGTAAGCATCTATGTTGTTTTCTTTTTATATAATTTTCATGCAGTAAGTTTTCTTAATTAGAAAAACTATGAACTAAAGAAACTGAAATTTATTTATTTATGGTTGTAATGCATCCTTGGACAATGGGGATACAGTGTATATTTCAATTTCTCAATGTGGTGAATTCGTAGAGGAAAATGACAATAGATGGAAACGGAGGTCTAGGGCGGATGGTCATTTACATGTGGATCATGTCCTTATCTCCAAGAGCATTTCGTATGTAGAACTATACAACAAAGTCCTAGAGGAAATTGGAGGAGATGGTGCATTTCGTTATTTTTTTTTCTGTTTGAAATCCTGATTGCCTTCATAAACTAATATTCTTTGGAGTTATGCATTATTCTCTTTGATATACTTTGATTATCTTGTTATAGAGTTGAAACTCTAGTGTTTTGTAGTTCCAAGTCCACTATGTTTGTTTCTATGAAGAGTTGCATTTGAATTATCGTGGGAAAAACTGTACAGGCGCTAATAAATATATTGGAAATTGGATATAACTGGTACAGGTGTATTTCTATATATCACAGTACTCATGCCGTGATGGTCATACTATTACTGCATGAGTACAGTGATGTGCATATGGGGTGTTTTTGTGACTCTCATTTAACATAGATGCACTTAATACATTTTTAAGCATACTATGTTGACTATAATGTCCTAGAAACTTCGTTGGACGTGCTAAGTATACGTTACATAACTTTACAAGTTAGATTGGACCGTTTTTAGCAAAAGTCGATCTGTCTCTTGTCCACATTAACTAAACACACTGAAAACATAAATATGAACACAGTCTGATCAACAATATCAAGTTGTGGTCAATTTTGATTTGATTTAGATTATCACTCCACCCATGCTGCGACGGTTGTATCAAAGCAGTATCGGTGCAGTAGTGGCACTACGTCTAGAATCTTTGCTCCAAATTTGCCCCTGATGCACCAATTCCCTTTCCCAACGAAACTCAGGTCACAGCAAATTATTTCGGGGAAGGACTACATGTGAAATGTTGTTAGTCGTGCTAAGCCTAAGTTATATAACGTTACAAGTTAGATTGAGCCATTTTTATCAAAACTTGATCAACCTCCAATCCACACTAACTAAACACACTGAAAACATACTTAGGAATACGGTCTGATCGAGTATGTCAAGTTGCAAGCGATTTCGAGTGGATTCGGGCGATTACGGGCCCATGCCGTGATGGTTGGAATATAGCGGCATGGGTACATGGATGGCGCTTAGTGTTGAATCTTTGCTCCAAACTTCACTCCAATGAACCAATTCATTTTCCCAGCCTGATCCAGATTACAGCACATTTTTTTGGGACTGGACAATATACATAAGCCGTCGGTCGTACTAAGTCTAAGTTATAATGTTACAAGTTAGAATGAGCCCTTTTTAGCAAAACCCAATCAATCTCTAATCTATATTAACGAACCATATTGAACTAAACATACTCAAAACAAAAATAGGAACATGGTCTGATCAAGTAGATCAAGTTGTGGTCGATTTTGAATCGATTCGGACTATCACTGCACCCGTGCCTCAGATGGTGGTATTATAGCTGCATGGGTGCAGTGATGGCACTCTGTGTTGAATCTTTACTCTAAATTTCACTCCCATGAACCAATGCCCATTCCCAGTGAAACCAAAGTTAGAGCACATTATTTTGGGGCCAGATATAATATGAAATGCCATCGGTTGTGCTAAGTCTAAGTTAGATGACGTTACAAGTTAGATTGGGCCCTTTTTAACTAAATTTGACCAACCTCTTATCCACATTAACTAAACACACTAAAAATATAAATAAGAATGTGGTCGGATCGGGTGTGTCAAGTTACGGTCGATTTCGAATCGATTTTGCTATCACAGACCCATGCCGCGACGGTGGTCTCATAGTGGTATGGGTGCTGTTTGGTGCTCTGTGGTGAATCTCTGCTCCAAATTTTACCCCGACGAACCAATTCCCTTTCTCGGCCATAACCAAGTTACAGCACATTATTTCAGGGTTGGACAGTATACAAAACGCCGTCTAGGTTACATAGTGTCACAAGTCAGATTGAGTCATTTTCATCAAAACTCGCTTAACCTCTGATCCACATGACCTTAACACACTCAAAACATAAATAGGAACACGGTCTAATCAAGTGGGTCAAGTTTCGGTCAATTTCGAATTGATTCAGACTATAACTGAACCCCCACTGTGACAGTGGTCTCATAGCAGTATGGGTATAGTGATGGCGCTTCGTGTATGTTTCACCCTTACGAACCGTTCCCCTTTCCCGAACATACCCAAGTTGCAGTATATTATTTCGTGGTTGGACAGTATATGAAACGCCGTTGGTCGTGCTAAGTCTAAATTACATAACATCACAGGTTAGATGGGTCTTTTTTAGCAAAACTCGATCAACCTCTGATCCACACTAACCAAACACACTGAAAACATACTTAGGAATGCAGTCTGATCGAGTGTGTCAAGTTGTGGGCGATTTCAAATTGATTCGAGCTATCACTGCAACCCTACCACGATGGTAGTACCATAGCAACATGAGTGTAGTGATTGTGCCCCGTGTTGAATTTTTGCTCCAAATTTCATCCCCACGAACCAATCCCCATTCTAGCCAAACCCAAGTTATACCACATTATTTCAGGGGGCTAGACAGTATATGAAACACCGTCGGTTGCACTAAGTTACATAACATCATCACAAGTTAGATTGGGCCCTTTTTAGCAAAACTCGCTCAACCTCTAATCCACATGAACAAAACACACTGAAAACATAAATAGGAACGTGGTCTAATTGAGTGGGTCAAGTTGCGGCCGATTTCTAGTCAATTCGGGCTATCACTGCACCCCTACTGTGATAGTGGCATCACAGCGGCACGTGTGTAGTGATGATGCTCCGTGTTAAATCTTTGCTCCAAATTTCACCCCAACGAACCAAGAAAATCATGGACCCATGCTATGAATGTAGCTTTATCATGGCATAGGTGTAGTGATAGTGGTCCTTGTTGAATTTGGGTGCTACGCTAAAAAGTGAAGATTATGTTATATGTACTGAAGGGGTCCAACATCTATCTAAAGGTTTATTTTTGAAGTTGGAGTTGATTTCTCTGTGCTTTAAAAGGGGATGGCAGTCGTCACGTTATTATGCCACCTATGCCACAATATCCACTGAGTACACGGCAAGATGCAGTGATGCACCTTGCAGGCTATAGTATGCAATAACACAAGCTTTTACATGCTACAAACCCTTGATCAAGTAAACTTATCATTATAGATCAACAAAAATGTTTGCAGAAATTTTGGCATTGTTTTCCCTACAAAATGGACTATTCTAAC
>CAVNYN010212851.1:0-36963 GCA_963692815.1 Nyctanthes arbor-tristis
ATCTCTTTTATGATTTGTGTGACCACAAAAATGGCTTCTTGTTAATTAATGCACTAAACTAGGTTAAAATTCACATAGAGATATAGTGGGTTTACTTGGTTGGGTAGATTTGAATTTGCTCGAGAGAGGTTTTCAATTAAACTTGTGAAACTGGTTGTGAGTACGTGTTGGTGAATTGTCATGAGTGGGATTGCATAATTGGAACACCTGTTTATTATGGATTCGTGAGTCTCAACGCTTTCATTCATATATTTTCTAGTCCATAAATTTGAGTTCCTTCCTAGATTAAAATAGATAGAGCATTTAATTGTTAATTTAGACAACCTCATTATTCTTTTACAAAATCTTAATTTCCTCATTCAATTGGTGTGAAATTGACTCAAGTGAAATAGGTGACAACTTTCCCTGTGGGATCGACATTTGGGACTCATTTAGTCCTATACTACTTTGACGATATCGTGCACTTGCAATTTCGCCTCTCAATAATATTTAGAATAAATTAAATGTACCCTAGCATGACATCCCAGTAGTTTCAATCTCCCGCCAAACATTTGACGGGAGTATACAACTAGAAGCTTATGTGGAAAACGGGGATAAACACAATTGACTTGTGTGGTTCTGTTCAATTATGGTTCCTTCCAAGAAACCACAATTGGCAACTTGCATTTGAATATTGGAAGGAAAGTGGGATTAATATCATTTCAGTTTGCAATTTCAATTGGAGTAAAATATATCACCACGTAGAATATATAATTGGAGTAGTACTTGATTCAAAGAGACCTGTTTATCATCTTGCAAACTTTCCAAATTTTCACCATTAACTCAAATCTCAATTGATTTGATTAATTAACAACGGTGCGTACTTGGGAAATATAACCACATCTATAGCAATTTTGCAACATGTCCCTCGAGTTGCAGGTCATATTCTTCAAATACCAGAAATCTACACATTGTGAAAGAAGAAATAAAGCCTTCTCATCTTTCTTCCTATTCTGCACAACCAAGGCAATTTTAGATAGCTCTTGAAAGTTGAAAGCCAAGCAAAGCTATCATCAAGAAATTTTGGAATAGTTGGGAACAAAAAAACAAAACAGATTTAGCAGAAATGAAAGAAACAGAAACTGAAGCAGTAAAAAAGAAAACTTTTGTTCCTGGTGAAATGAAGGAATAAGCTACAACGTCCGGGAAAATATCTCCACTAGATTTGTTCGAATGAAGAGAAAATCAAATATAAAAAACATAAATATGGTGCTAATTAACAACTTTGATCAGACGTGCTAGCCTCCCTCATGCTAACATTGCAATTCTTCTAAAGGAAAAAGCAAAGAAGAATTATCCCAAACTGGCCTTTAGGCTATAAGCTGAGATCTAATCTTCTTCAATGCGACAACAACATCCTTCATGTTGACCCGGCCATTGGCATTTTCCTCGGTGCAATTTAGAGCAAGTTCCATTACGCTTGATACACATTTCAACTTCTCTTCATAACGCCGCTTTTCACTAGTGAACAAGTTCGAATCCACAATTCGAGTAATTTCACGAGGCATAGTATCATTTATCCAACTTCTCAAACTCGAATCCCCTGAAAATCTTTTACTGTTTGGTTTCGTCCTTATAAATACTTCCATTATCATAATGCCGTAGCTATTGACACCAATCCTTCCAATCCACACTCTAAAAAGGAATTAAGAAATTCATTAGTACATGTTCAAGAGGGAAAAAATTAATAGATTGGAGATATTACTTGGTGCAATGTACCCCAAAGTTCCCAGCGCTGTAGTGTGTGCATGGCTTTCTTCTTTACCTAATAACTTTGCAATTCCAAAATCACTCAAGTGGGCAACCATTTCTTGATCTAGCAAAACATTGCTCGGCTTCAAATCACAGTGGCCAACAGACATTGAATAACCATAGTGCAGATATTCCAATGCACATGCCCCGTCTAACATAATATTAACTCTTTGCAAGAAATCCAAGAAGTAGTCACCTGAGTACAACCACTTATCTAGGTTTCCGTTAGGCGTGTACTCAAGTACCAACGCCTTGAAATCTAAATTAGAGCATGCAGTGATGACTTTGCACAAATTCCGATGTCAAAGGTTGCGTAGTACTTCACATTCTACGTCAAAGCTCTTCAATGCATTTTGTAGTTGCAAATTGAATACCTTCCCAGCCACATCTTTTCCATTATTAAGAGTCCCTTTGTAGACATAGGCAAAACTCCCTGATCCTATAGCCAAAACTCCCTGATCCAAGTAAATGGCTCTCACTATACCCTTCAGTTGCTTGTGTCAGCTCATAATATGAGATCCTTGAAATTGCTGCACCTGGTTCAAAGTCTTTTATGGTCTCCACCAATTTTTTCCTTCAATGTTTTCGAACTACATATACCGAGGCCATGGCTATAATAATCCCTAAAAACTCAAATACGAGCCCCAGCATTAGCTTTCTTTTCTTTTGCTTACCAACTCCAACACTATAACATCGTTGGAGGCCGAATATTGAATCACTACATAATCTCTTGTCACACATGAAGGACTGACTTGAAAAGTTTATGAAAGGTCCTCCAGGAGGAACTTCACCACTTAAATCATTGAAAGAAACATTGAAGTTTGCTAAATATCTCAGTGCCTCCAAAGACTTGGGGATATTACCAGAAAGATTGTTGTAAGACAAATCCAATTGCCCCAGGTTTAGCAGCTTACCCATGGACTCTGGAATAGATCCTTGTAGTCTGTTGTGTTCTAAGGAAAGATTAATCAAGCCCTGTAAACCTCCAACTGAGGTGGGGATACTACCTGAGAATTGATTCACTGATAGATCAATAAAACTTGCAACTTTCAAATTACCGATTTCTGGAGGCAGATATCCACTTAAAAAATTTATAGGGAGATTTAATTGTATAAGACCTTTCTGGAACCATAGGCTTGCAGGTATGCTAGAAGTCAATCTATTAGCATCTATAAAGAGCTCTCTTTGCATTGTGATATTGCCTAGGCAGTATGGAATTGTACCCTTTATGAGATTTTTTGACAAATACAGTCTATATAAATTCGGAAGTCCACAAAGTGTGTCCGGTATGGATCCACTTAATTGATTCGAAGCCAGATCTAACGCTTGAAGCATTCGCAAGTCCACCAAACATCTTGGAATTGATCCCCTCAACTGATTGCCAGAAAGATCTAATAAAATCAAACTGCTTAAATTGCCAATTTCATTAGGAATGCTCCCTTGGATATCGCAATTACCGCCATAAAGTTCCTCTAGAGAAGTGGAAAGATTTCCAACTGAAATTGGAAGAATGCCAATTAAAGGATTATTATCAAAAGACAATTGCGTTAAATGTCTGCAGTTTGTGAATGATGTAATGAAGCTTAATTCTGGAGAGTCACTAGTGAATTTTTTTTCCTGCAAGTCTAACACTTCAAGCAACCTTAAATCTCCAAAAAAGATTGGAATTGTTCCAGCGAAGTTGTTGTCAGCAAGGCTTACAAAAGTCAGCATTGAAGAATTTGCAATAGAATTCGGTATCGGTCCATGGAAATTATTGTTGTTCAAGAGTAGTTTTTTGAGATCTGGAAGCCTGTATCTCGAAATCCATCCTCCAAGGTTTCCTGAAAGTTGGTTAAACTGAAGTTCAATTTCTAGTAATGTTGGGATGTTGAAGACTTTTGGTGGAATTGAACCGGTTAAGTAGTGGCCACCCAAATAAAGATACTCCAAGTTGTAAAGATTGGCGATCTCTTCTGGGATCATACCTACAAAATTACCTTCCGATCTAAACTTAAAATGAAACAACCTCTTTGAAATGTATGCATACAAATACTAGGTGCAACGCAGTACTGTTACTCTAAATTCTAAACAGAACTATGATTAATTTATATTACTATCCCACAAGTTACATGGAAAGGGCAAAACTGTAAAATAATTATAACATGGAGGATATACCATAAATAATGCATGACATCGTAGCTATACCAGGAAATACCCATATGGTTTGATGACATCCAAATAAGCTTCACACATCCTTGGTTTGATATTTGGAACAAAAAAAAAAAAAAGTTGGAAAAAAATTCTACCGACATAATATTTGGAACAACAAAACAGAGAGATGAAGAGTGCTGCATCATTGATGAATTTATTATCCCACAAGTCGTTGATTAGTTACTGTTTAGCCCACTTGTGTCCAAATACTTACAACTATTTATTAATTACATATTGAACTCCATTATACTATTATATAGCTTTTTTGCGTTGAAATTGACTGAAAAATTTTGAAGATAACAGTGAAGACAGAAAGTCAATGCATATAAACCGCAAGTCCTCTTTTTTATGCATATGTAGAAAAAAGAAGTCCTTACATTGGTGATCGTTTTACTCAATTAATTAATTTTAAGTCCTTTTTTTTTTTGGGGAAATAAGTAAAATATACAAAACAGTAAAGTAAAGTTGGGTGCGAGGACAACACATACTTTTTTAATGTGTAGCTGATAAGCTACATCTTTCGACGCTAATAACACGTAATGATGAAATGTTGAAGATACTCGCTAGTATAAGTCCCCTAATAAAACTATTATTGTCAAAGTGTAAAACGACAAGCTCCTTCAAGTTACCCAACTCTTGTGGAATTGCACCTGCCAAGTTTTGAAGTCAGAACTAGAGAACCATTTCAACATTTTGATTGGAATTAAACGAGCAACTAAATAAGATTTAGGAATGAAAATACCTGTCAAATCATTGAAACCAAGATATAAAATTTGAAGGGTTTTTATTTCCCCAATTTCTCTTGGAGTGGATCCGCTAAATCTATTATGTGACAAAGAAAGGACCTGAAGTTGTGAACACATTGGTAAACTTGAGGGAATCCTACCTTCAAATCCATTTTTAGTTAGATAAAGCCCTTCAAGACTTGGAAGTCCATGGCATATGTCAAAAGGGAGATCACCAGCCAAGCCATTTCCTGTGAGGGCAAGAATTTCCAGTGTCGACATGATGAAAATTAATTGGCAATGGTATTGCCCCAGTGAGTCCGTTAAACTGTAAGTCTAGTTCTTTGAAATTACAAAGATTTCCAATCTCTTCCGGTATTTTTCCTTGTAGAGGATTGAAGGAGACATCCAAAAAATGAAGATTGGACATATTAAATAGAGAAGGTGGGATGAAACCAGTAAAATTGTTATTTCTAAGTTTCAAAAATTGTAGCCTAGACAAGAAAGTAAACCATGAAGGGATTTGTCCACTCAAACTATTGAATTTGAAATCAATGATTTGTAAACGTCGAAGTCTCATAAACTCTTGAGGCAGACCGACATAAAGATAGTTGTTGCTTACATTCATATAAACAAGAAACGACAGATTTCCGAGCGCAAATGGCAACCTGCCGGTAAGATTCATTCCAGAAATATCTAAGGCAGTTACTCTTTGGTGGTGAACACCACAAGTAGCACCAAACCAGAAGCAAACAGATGTTGAAGCTGACCAATTATTTGATAGAACATGAGACGGGTCCAAATTGAGGTGGGCTTTTAAGGTGAGAAGGGAAGATGGATCAGTGGTAATATTGGTCTTCGCCATGACCATTCAGCCATTAGGTAATGCACCAGAAAAATAGCAAGAGAAAAGAAATTAGCCTTATGCATGACTGAAGTTTTTTCTTGCTGCGGCTAACAATGTTGGAATTTCAGGTAATATAAATACTAGAATACGAACCTAAAATTTTATTAGTAGCCTTGGAAATAAAATGCCTCCGAACTGGGGCTCGATGTGCTAGAGATTTTGGATTTTTGCATTATGAAATTGGCCTTAATAGACGACTTGAGGACTCAAATCATTAATGATCTGTTGTCCATTCACATTTCACCAAATAATAACGGAGGGACTATTTATTGTAGATTGTTGTAATATTTTCCAATTCTTTTTTTTTTTTAGCTTAATACAATTCTTTATTTCATTTATAATTCTAGATTATTGTAAAATAATAACGCAAATTTTGTGTATAAATATAATAGTGGTACTTATGACGTGCGACAACATTGTTGTTGACAAAAGTGTTACAATCTTAAGTAGTCCATAAATAATACTTTCTATGTCCCGCATAGATAAGCTTCTATTTTCACCCATTAAGAAAAGTTAAATTGATAAATTGTTGGAAAAGTAAAGTTTGCTATTTCATTCACTATTTATTTTACTTTAATAATTATATTTTGTTAATGACAATGTACATTAAATTGGGTATAGAAGAAAATTAGACCAAAAGTGATACCCCAAGTAGTAAAGGATACCTTTTACAAAAACAGGGTCTTAGGTTCGAGTCTATACTCCCCTTCTTGAAGTTCCCTCAATTGTATACAATATATATATATATATATTAAAAAAGGGGGAGTATATTCTAAAAGGAAAGTGTCCAATCTTTGGGGAACAAATAAAAAGGTAATATCAGTATATCTTTATGAGATGGAGGGAGTATTAAGGGAATGTATATCTAAAATAAATGTCCTTTGTGTTTAAAAATTATAATATTTTTGTCCAAAATCTTTTTATTACACTTTTTATTGCTTTTTCCCATGGCTATGCCGGCTTTTAGGCATTGCACTTGGACAATTGCAAGAGAATACAATTTAATAACGTTCTGCATAACTGTAAGTTTTCTTGCTGGAGCTAACAATCCTAGAACTGATGACATATAATTAATACTGTGCATAATTTTATGCAGTCTTAGCTTACAGTGGCTAGAGAATGTGGAGAAACATTCAAAACTCTTTCAAGTCTTCTTGTGAAGACGCTTTTATGTCTTAGATTAATTCCCACACGGCTTCATTATTAGTCTCCTTCACCGTGTAAAATACACGGAGACCTTCACTTTATTCATTAACTAGTTTTTGTACCCGTGCGTTGCATGGCCAAATTTTGTTAAAAAATAGACAGCAGAATGTTTGTTAAACATTAAATAAATAACTATTAATATAGTAGCAATACAAATTACAAAATATTTTTCTATACATTTTATTTACAAATTCTGGAAAACCTCTTTGTAACAATATTTGTCAATTCATTAGTAGGCTTTCCCACGTTATCACATATAAATATTTTAAGACCGGCCCAATTTGTAACTCTGGATATTGCCACATCGAACTAACATGAGTAAACACTGAGTTTTTAAGAAATAGTATGATATGAGATAGAGATTGGCCCTGACTCATGTTGATTGTCATCGCATATGAAACAACCAATGGGAACTGCTTTCTTTGAAACTTAAACAATAATCTTACATTTGACGGACTCGATGATATACTTGAAATAAAAACTTCATCTCCAACATTGCTTTCGGATAATATTTTGGCTTGCAGAACATGATCTCCTAATCTTGTAATAAGCAATCTCGTTCTATTACATAATCCAACTACATGGTCAATGTTCCTAATCAACATAATATGGATGCCAACCTTCAGTGTCAACTTATGGTTAGGCATACCCGAGCATTTGACTCCCTTAAAAACTCAGTAAGATGAATATCTTCTAATAAACTTGTACTTCTTTTCGTCCAACATAAACTATCAGAACTCAAATAGGCTCTTCCTTTTCAGACTGATTTAGCTCAACCATGTGATCATTTATGATTGGCACCACATCATTCGTTGGCCAAGTATAGCTCTCCCTTATAAATATGGCACATTGTTAAAGCTACTTGAGAACGAAGGACACGTACTTTCAACAATTGCTCGTATAAGATTATCTGAATCACCAATAGAAAGATCATTCGGCACTTGTATTTGTGCACACCCATCCGTATTTGTGTACCATCCACCATTGTATTGTGCACTCTCAATGTAAGAAGACATTAAGTAGATTCTCTTCTCATGCAAAGAAGGGTTCGTAACTTTTATCACCATGAAACAGTACATCAGCTAACCCACGATAAAGATCACACCTCAATTCCTGTTGATGGTTACGTGTGCTCTTCCGATCTGGCTCTTTCAACCATAGTATACGCATCAACCAAAAACTGTTGAAATGATCTCCTAAAGAGCAAAATATTTGAAGATTATGTATCTCATTTCTGTAGTCGATATGCAAAATATTCTTTCCAAGATACATATTTCCGACCAGCAGATGAGAAAGTACTTGCAGCAATCCGCAAAATGTTAATCTCTATATCCATCCTAACCGAATAAAAAAAACAACAGATATTGTAAACTCAACTACAAAGGATGCCACTCATTGATTTGTTGAAATCCTTCAGTATGACTTTCAACAATAATGTCTCCGTCGCCATAAATGGTTTCAAAATCACCAACAATAAAAAATACTATATCATTTTTTGTAGCAAGTTGTAGCACTGACCATCTTCCTGCCGATCTCTAACCAGTCGAAGCCGAACGTTATCACTATTTTGTTCATGTATTGTCTCACGCACAATCCTAAATTTTTTCCACCAACATATTGTGCTGGTCGAACATATTTTTCAAAATAGATACAATATCCTCGTGCTATGTACTTCTATCATCGGATTGCCCAATAGTCCCAAGCCGATTTGTAATTTTGTGTTCAATATCGTATACATATAATTGAGCGAATTAGGGTGGTTTTAATTTTACCATGTTAAGAAAAAGGAAATTTCAAATTTCAAAATCACTTCTCAATTTCTTAATATAAAGATATGTACAGGAAATTTGAGAAAACAAAATATCAGGCAACTAATGGAAAACGTGTTGTAGGAAAAAGAAATAATAAAAAACAGGTTTTTTTAAAGCAAAAACCGGGTAGTTAATATTAAACGCGTAGTGGGAAAAGGTGGAAATAAAATATTTAATAGATAGTTACTGCTTGATGTGTAGTGGGTAAAAAAAAAAGAAAATAGAAAAGAGGATTCCGGAATCTTTTGGGGTGGGAAATTGATTCTGAAATCTCAGTTCCCTTTCTATATATAAAGACAAAGATAAAGAAAATATTTTTTTCACAAAATCTAAGTCAAACGTATTTATAATGTAGATAACTATTACACAGCAGATAAATTTATAATGTTATAACAATAGATAGAGCAGCAATTTATTTTAATAACAAAGAGGAAAGTAGTGACTTATCTTCCAGACGTGATTTTTCTACAGATCTCACTACGAACTCCAAGCAAGATCATATATTGAATTTATTGTGGTCCTTTTTCTGCAATCTGGCCAGTTGAAAGGTTTTCTTTTCTTTTTTTCCCTTCCCTTTTCAACCATTAAGTATTTCACAAAGTTGCCACGTTTTAGATCTAAGTTGTTTGAGCATTGATATATTATTTTGTTATTTTTGGCTCTGAGCCATGGTTGAACCACTTCAGAAATTATATAATTTGTACAAATATTATGTTAAATGTCTAACATATATTTAAAAATTTATTGTTGGAATAAACATGGGAAATCTATTTTTTCAAAGTCAATAAGCCAAACACTATCTTATTATTTGTTGAAGATAGCAATGTGCTACAGTTTGGAACGGGAAAAAAAGAGCATAAATGTGCATTTGGTGACTTGTCGCCCTTGGAATTTTTTTTTAATGATTTAGTACTGTTTCCTACTCCTTATATTGTTTATTACTTCCTGAATAATTTTCCTTGAAAACATAATTAACAATACTATATAACTTATTAAAAAAAATAAAATTTGGCATACATTTGTCACCTAATCTAAGGTCTGTTGGGCTGAAATATATTCTCGTATATTTGAGTTAAAAAGGCATTCAACATTTATTGAAAAGAAAAAGACCAAAATTTAAAAAATAAAAAATAAAAAACACAAAGTATGCAGATTGTGAGACGTTAATAAAAGTATTATAGGTATAAATAATAGAGTAAGTACATAGATGTATTCAGGGGTAAAAAGAGGACTACAAAAAAGTTAGAAATTACACTTTGCTTTCCACTTATAAATCCCTCATGTAACTCATTTGAAATAGTTATTGACAATTACTTCTTTCAATTTAAAGATTACAGTGATATACATAGTGGATGGTTACATAAAAGACAACTAAACGGAAATAAGTTGCAAAAAACTTATTGTAATTATCATTTTGTGGGGGAAAAAGGGGCAAAAAAACTATCAAAGGAAAAAAAAAAAGAAATAAAGTCCGTTGTAAATTATGATCATTGGAGATGTATTGTCCATGCTAAAAAAATAAAGATGTATTTATACTTCCTAATAGCTTAACTATTCAAAAATAACATGAGTGGGAAGTTTTTAATTATCAAATAAATGTATTATTAAGTTATTTATTCTAGAAACTTGAATTACAAGAAGTGTTAGGAAAAAAAGGAGGCGGGCAGGTAATTGAAGACATGTTGCATGGAAAAACTCCAAAAAAATAAAAATAAAAAAGGGAAGTTACATATAGTTATATGTAGTGGATAAAAGGGAAGTTATATACTTGTTTAGTGGGCAAAAAAAGAAACTAAAAAATAAAATAAAAAGGAGGATTCCCGAATCATTTTGGGCGGAAAAAGATTTCAGAATCCCAGTTCCCTTTCTATATATAGAGATTTCCAACTCCCATAATGACTGTCGAGCAAGTCCATTCAAAAGTTCATTTTAATTAAGGTTTTGAATTATATATGATAAAAAATGTGTGGTAGAGATTTAATTGATATTGATTATATATAGTTGTAATTGAATGGTTGTCAAATCAGTATTAAGTGAAATATTAATATTAATTTTAGTGTAAAATGTGAATCACAGTAGGTTATCTATTAATTTCCTTGCAGTATCATTATTCATTAACTTTTCATTCATGACGTCCAAAATAGTCCTAAAAAAACTATAAGTTCATGAATCAGTGTTATTCACAATGAATTTATTATCGTTCTATAAAGGAAAAATCTGGGAAACACCTTACCAGCGGTTTGGAGAAGTTTCGATACATAAACAAATATTACTAAAATTGTTCCCAGAAAGATCTAATCTTTGGAGCTTTTGCAAATCTGACACACTCGATGGAATTGATCCTGTCAACTGATTGTCATCGAGACTTAACAGTATCAGACTACTTAAATTGCCAACTTCGTTAGGAATGCTCCATCGGATATCACAATTACCCAATAGCAAAATCAGAAGGGAAGTGGAAAGATTTCCAACTGAAAGTGGAAGAATGCCGCTTAAAGGATTATCATATAAAATCAATTTCTTTAAATATCTACAGTTTGTGAATGATGTGATGAAGCTCAGTTCTAGAGATTCACTAATGAAATTGTTGTCATCCAAGTAAACAACTTCAAGAAATCTTAAATAACCAAAAAAGGTGGGAATTGTTCCATCAAAATTGTTGTCATTTAGTGCTACTGTAGTGAGTTTAGAAAAGTTCATAATAGAACTTGTTATTCTCCCATGGAAATTATTCGGATGCAATATGAGTCCTTCAAGATTTGGGAGCTTATAGCCCGAAATCAGCATGTCAAGATTTCCTGAAAATTGATCGACAGAAAGTCCAAATGTTAATAATGTTGAGATGGTAAAGATTTTTTTGTAGAATTAAACCACTTAAGGTACAAATATATCTATATTAAAGTAGAATAGCTACTGCAAGAATGCACGAAGAAAAGACAACCTATAATATTCAGTCATATGAGCTTCCATTTAATATAAGTATCAACTTATATTTTCCTTTCAAGTCAAGATACTCTTGCCCTGCCCCCACCACAATTAAAAAAAAAAGGATAAAGATGATAATGATGATGATGATGATAATAATAAACGTCGTATTTTTTTTTCTAAGCCTACTTTAGTGTGGACGAAGTTAACAATTGCATAAATTCAGTTCCACCATTTTGGAGTTACAGTAACTCTATTCTCTAGAAGTATACGGTCATGGTCTAAGGAAAAACAAGGAAGTTGTTTGATGTAGCAGAAATATGTACCTGATAGGTTGCATGCAGCAATGCCAATATAAAATGCAGAAAATTTTCTCCCATGTCCAACTCGACAAGGTTCTCCAAGTTACCCAACTCTTGTGGAATTGTACCTGTCAAGCTGTCAAAATAATGGGAGACATAACCATTTTCAACTATTTTGATTAACTTAAAAACATGAACAAATAAATAAGATTTAAGCATGCTAATATACCTGTCAAATTATTGGCACCGAGACACAAAATCTGAAGGGTTTTTATTTCTCCAATCTCTCTTCGAATAGATCCACTAAATCTGGAGCTGAAGTTGAGAACAGTTCGATAAACTTAAAGGAATCCTACCTTCAAATCCATTTGTTGATAGGTAAAGCCTTTTGAGTCTTGGAAGTCCATGGAATACGCCAAGAGGGAGATCGCCAGTTAAACTATTCCCTGTGAAGGCAAGAATTTCAAGTTTTGATATGTTGAAAATCGGCAATGATATTGCTCTACAAAGTCTGTTCAATTGCAATATCAACATTCTCAAGTTATAATACTTTCCAATTTCTTTCAGGATCTCTCCTTGCAGAGGATTGTAGGACAGGTCTAGAGTCTCAAGATTGGATGTATTAGAGAGAGAAGATGGGATGACTAAAGTAAAATTGTTATTTCTAAGAATCAAAATTTGTAGTTTAGACAAGAAACCAAACCATGAGGGGATTTGCCCATTGAAACTATTGAATTTGAAATCAATGATTTGTAAACGTTGAAGTTTCATCAACTCTTGAGGTAGACCCCCATAAAACGGGTTGCTGCTTAAGTTGATAGAAATAAGAAATGATAGATTTCCTAGCTGGGATGGTATCTCTCCAGTAAGATTCATTCCAGAAACATATAGCCTAGTTACTCTTTTGTGGTGAAAACCACAACTAACACCAATCCAGGCAGCGCTGGTCCTGGGCCGAGGCTGGTGAGGCAGCCGCCTCATGCCCAAGACCAACAAGGGCCCATTTAAGTTTGTTACCCCTGGCCCAAAATATATTTTATCCTTTTTTTTTGTTATGTTTTCAGGACCCAAATTTTATAAGTAAGGCCCCAAATCTCAAAAATCTGAGGGCCCATTTTGGCCCAAAAAAATTTTTTTTTCAAAATTCAGTTTTTACAAGGAAATTTTTTTTTTTTTACACGTGATGAAAGGAAAAAAAGAAAAAAATCTGAAACAAAACATACGAATTCCTCTCTCCAGGGCAAGCTCACAACCATTTCCACCCCTCCCAATTACCAAAAACTCTAAATCAAAAAATATCCCCAATTTCTAATTAAAGAACCCTAATCTACTTATCAATCTCAATCCACCATGGTGCCATCACCTGTCGGCATCGCCTTGAGGAAGACCGAGAATCCGTAGTCTGCCCGCCGTACTGGTGTTGCTGCAATGCTGCCTTCTTTCGTGCTGGTGCTGCTGCTGTGCCCGTGATCAGCTTTCTGCCGCGGTGCTGTCTAGCGCCTTCCTTTCTATTAAGAGTAAGAACATTTTCTTATTTACTACTGCATTATTTTCTCTCACTAATATATATATATATATTTTTTTTTGTTGGAAGAAATTAATGGATTTTCACTTTTCAGTAAATGTGTATGTGATGTGAGCCTGCATTTTCTTGATTTTTTATTTTTATGGGATAGGTAGTGTTGTAATAATTTGGTTAAAGTAGGCTATTAACTCTTTGGAGCTGTTTTTTTCCCCAGTGATGCGTATTTTAGTTTGTTAATTTCATTCTGATATGTATGATATTTGCAGCTTGACAGCTTCTTATTATTTTTATTATTATCCTATGGTAAGTTGTTGAGCTACTGTAACGAAACTCTATGAGGTGCAAATCTATAGTTCCCAGTGCACACTGCTCCAAATTGTTTCTCTTTGCTTGATCTCATTCTTGAGAGCCTATCTTGGAAGAATCAATTAACAGAAAGAAGTGTTGAATCAGTTCTTTATTAGAAAGTAGATAGCAGAGGATGAGACAAAATAACATGATTCAATTGAGACAGCATTTATAGCATAAACAGCCAAATCAAATAACCTACATAGTACATTTTCTCTGTTACTATTTTCCTCAACAGCCATTTTCTCTCCATTGGCAATTTGCATGTTTATCTGAAAAGGGAATAAAGAACAAAAAGAGAGAGACATCAAAATTCAAAATATTTGAATATGAGCTCTTACTTATTCATATTCAAGAGGGTGAAAGCGGACCTCTTTGTATAAATCAATAGCTTCACTATAGAACTTGTTTTTTGAATAGGAAATTATATTCCCACCACACTTTTTTTATCTTGACACCACATTTTCTTATTCACTGAAATATCCTTAAACAAAGTTACATTAATAAAACCTTTTCTTCAACCTTTTTTAATTTTAATTAATATTTTTTGAAAAAACATGTCCTCCCACACCACAAATCCCTTTTGTATTATATTTATTTTCCAATTTCCATGGCAGGTTCTTCATATTTCGTTCACGTCAACCGGAGAGAATTATCTTTTATGGGCAATTTAATTTGACTTCTTCTTTCTTTTTTCTTCTTTTTCTGTTGGGGTTCTTATTAATGAGATGTAAATTAATTAAGCATTGAAAATCTGGTTCTGCAGGACTCTCGTTATCCCCCGCCCCACCCCACAAAAAAAAAAAGGGAAGAACAAGAGCACCTAACCAAAACTCACGGATTTGGAAGTGAAGATTAAGCATAAAATAATTAACTAGAGGCGGATGAATGTCAATCTCTTCCAACGCAGTAATGTTGAAGGGCCAAAGGGGTGTACTGATTTCTTTTCTTTGTTTATTTCTTTCATTAATTGATGATAGAGTTGGGGGGTTTATTGTAAACTAATGTGGTGTAGATAAGGATTTTATTTATTTATTTTTTTTTTTTTTTTTTTTTTTTTTGTGTGGTGTGGTTGTAATGTGGTGCCAAAATAAAAAAAAATGTGGTGGGAATATAATTCCTCTTTTTGAATATCCATGCTTCCTTAATTTCGCAATCGCATAAGCACTTTTCAGCTGCAAATGCAAACTCATCGCTTCACAAGCTAAGAAAACAAGCATTATCTTAACCAAAAAACTCAAATATTCATTAAGATTTAGCACTAAGGTAAAACGACAATTTAGTCTCATGATATTTGTCCCTTACTGTTGGCTTTGTTTTTTCCTTTTTTTTTTTTTTTTTTGCTCTCTCCTCTTTTCTTTTGTGTTGGTTGGATAAGGGTCAATATTCCCCTTCTGACTTTATTTGTCGAATGAAATTCAGTTTCTTTAAAAAAAAAAAAAAAATGAAATACAGCATAAAATTTGTTGGATTGACTGAGCTTACAACTTTCTTGAGATATGTTAGTGTGATGTAGTAACTTTCACATGTTATTGATAACGTGAACCAAGTTTTGTCTATTTGTTCCTTCATAGTTATATTTGAGTGCGTATGTCTATTATCATCACAAATTTCTGAAAATTTGTGTCAATGATGAATTGCAGCCGAAAAATCATTACAATATCCAGTACTATTAGGCAAAACCTAGAGTTTTTTCTTGTGAATTGTTACTGAATTTGAATACTTTTACATCATACAACTTTTGCTTCTGCTTCTGATGCCAGTCTCTGCTGCCTTCTGCTGCCGCCAGTCTCTGCTACCAATCTCTGCTTTCTGCTGCTGCTGCTGCTGAATAGCGGGGGTTTTCTGCTGCTGCCAATCTCTGCTTTTTGCTGCCTTTTGCTTCTGCTTCTTGTGTAATCCAGACCCTGCTACCTTCTCCTTTCGCTGCTGTCACCTGCCTTCTTGCCGCCAGTAGCAACCTGTTAACAGAGGTAAGGTAAAATCAGGAAGAAAAGAAATTGTAATTTCCATTTTACAAATTGATCATCCATTATTTGCTGTTTTTACAAATTTGATTGTTTTTTACATTGATGTTACTCATTTCCATTTTCATCGTAATTCATATGTTCGGTGCTTGGTTGAGTTGATTCGATAACATTGTAACTCGTGGAGATGTAGCTGCCTTAAAATTTCAAGGTGGAATGTTGACATTGTAATGTTATATAATTCATTTTTCTTCAACCTTTTTTTCGTGTTTTCATGTTTGGAAAGTCTTGTATACTTTTATTTACTGGTTTTTTTGCCTATTGGTTAATTGGTTTGGTTTAGGGATTGAGGAGGTTTAATGGTTTACGGTGAATTGGTTATTTGGTTTGGTTTACGGATTGAGGAGCTTTATTGGTTAATAAGGCAAGTGTGGAATTAGGACTTAAAAACATATTTGTAAAAGAACTTTGTAAATCATAATACACAACGGTTGAATTAACATATTATTTGTAACATATTGTTTTTAGTTTGTGTAATTTGCAATTAATTACTATTTGTTTCTTCTAGTGATGTAATTAATTGGCATATAACATGCTTCCAAAACATGCATCCAGATATCAAAAAAGAAAAAAGAAGGCAAGGATTGAAGCTTTAATACAAAGTTCGGCCAGAGATATTGATAAGTTCTTTCACAAGAAAAAAGGAGAGGCGGAAACTAAAGAAAATATCAAAAATATAGTGAATGAGCCAATCGATGTTGATGTGAATGAAGAAGAGGATGTGAATAAAGAAAACAATGCAACTGGTATTGGAGTGACAAAAGAAGAAGAGGATGTGAATAAAGGAAACAATGCAACTGGTTTAGGAGTGACACAAGAAGAAGAGGAAGTGGAAGACATTGATCTTGAGGATCCTGGAAATTGAAAACACGTTGATCATAAAAAGAGAGATTATTTAGTGGAGAGGGGTCCAAAAAGAGTTGAAAGCATCATGTTTCCAAAGGATGCTACCAAAAGACACTTTGATTCATCATATTTTAGTCGAGTACTACCGACTGGGAAAACAGTTGATAGGAACTGGCTTGTATATTCAATTTCTAAAGACAAGTTGTTTTGCTTTTGTTGCAAGTTGTTTCCTAAACATGATATTGTGTCTAAAGTCAGCCAATTGCCTAGTGACGGATTCAGATATTGGCATAACATGGGAAGAGCTCTTAAAAGTCACGATAGAAATCCAGAACATTTAGATTGTATGGTTCGTTGGAGTGAATTGGAAAACAGACTTAGGAAAAGTGCTACATTGACAATAGTATGCAATTGTTGATGAATGAAGAAAAGGCACACTGGAGAGAAGTGTTAACGAGGATAATTGCGATTGTGACCTCACTTGCCAAAAACACACTGCCATTTCGAGGTGCTAATGAAAAGCTCTATGCCGAGAATAATGTCCTCTTTTTGGAATTGGTAGAGATGGTTGCTAAGTTCGATCTAGTGATGAAAGAGCATCTTCGACGTGCTACAGCCCGTGAGATTCAGTACATCTATCTTGGCAAACATATCCAAAATGAGCTTATTCAAATGTTGGCCGATGAGGTGAAAAGTTCAATTCTCAACATCATTAAAAATGCTAAATTTTTCTCAGTCATACTTGATTGCACACCCGATGCGAGTCATGAAGAGCAGATGTCTCTAGTGATACTGTGCGTGAATGATACGACTGATGTAGTGATAGTTGAAGAATTTTGGCTTGAGTTTTTGAAGGTAGATTATGCATCTGGACTTGGGCTTTTTATTGAGCTTAAAAATGTTTTGTCTAAACTTGAATTAAGTGTTGATGATATCAGGGGTCAAGGGTATGACAATAGGCTAACATGAGTGGAAAGTACAAAGGCGTCCAGAGCAGATTACTTGAAATTAATCCCCGAGCTTTGTATACTCCATGTGCTTGTCATAGCCTTAACCTGACATTATGTGATATGGTCAGATGTAATGATAGAGCTGAGAGGTTTTTCACAGTGATACACAAGATTTATACTGTGTTCTCTGCTTCGACCAAAAGATGGCAAATCTTCAAAAATAGGGTACATGGTCTTACAGTAAAGCCATTGTCCACAACGCGTTGGGAAAGTCATATTGAAAGTCTCAAGCCTATAAAAGAGTAAACCCAAAGCATAATAGATGCTTTACTTGATTTGGCAGAGTCTAATGTGGATGTTTCAAAGCTTGATGTTGAGACCTATGCAGATTACATTGCAAATTTTGAATTCTTGCTTAGCTTGATAATTTGATATAAGTTTTTGTCTGCGGTTAACAAAGTGAGTAAATGTCTCCAAGCAGAGAACATTTACATTGATAGTGCTACAATTCTTTTACAAAGTCTTGCTGCAATGGGTTCAATGAAGCTTTGGAAGAAGCAACACAAAAGGCAATCGATTTGGGAATTGAACCTGTATTCCAAGAAAAATGCACCATTTGGAGGAAAAGACAATTTGATGAAAGTACTAGTGATGAGGTATATCTATCACCTTACATTTATTGCTCTTGTCATTTTTCCTTTTTGTTTATTTCATTTTTATCTTCTTATGATAGGTACGTCTGTCGCTTGAGTGATCATTCAGAGTTGAGTACTTTTTGTGTGTGGTTGATCAAGCTCGATCTTCTCTTAAAACCCGGTTTGACGATGTGCTGCATGAACTTGGAGCGATATTTGAGACATAATGACTATGCAGACATTGTTGGAGATGAATTATGTACTGAATTGTTCATTTTGAAGATATACTTACCAGATGAAGTGAAGAGTGCAATTCAAATTTTACAATACATAAAAACAACTATGAAGGAAAATGTTATGTTTCCAATGACATATGTTGCATATCAAATCTTGTTAACTCTACCTGTTAAAGTTGCCACAGCAGAAAGAAGTTTCTCCAAACTCAAGTTGCTCAAGATCTATCTCCACTCAGCCATGTCACAAGAAAGACTAAATGGTTTGGTTTTACTGTCCATTGAGAAAGAAATTGTTGAAAAATTAGATTGTGAACATTTGATTAGTATTTTTGCCTCTAAAATTGCAAAACGTGTAGTCTTTAGGTAATTTTTGATATATTGTATATATTTTGGTAATTTTTGGTATATTGTATATATTATGTTTCTAATAATATATATTACATATCAAATCTTGATAATTTGAGAAGAGCAGTTGAATGTAATGATAAAAAAAAATTAAGGAGTATGGTACCCAAAAAAAATTTTCGGGGACAGCGGGGAGGGAGCGCCTAGTCAATTCTCGTTATAGGGGTCTATTTTTTAGAATTCGTCTAGGGCTCTCATACCGATAGGACCGACCCTTAATTCAGGTACAAACAGGATTAGTAAGCAACCAATTTTTCGATAAAATGTGTGAAGCGTCTAAATGGACGTGGGCTTTTAAGGTGAGAAGAGAAGATTGATCAGTCATAATATTGACTTTTCCCATGGCTATGCCGGCTATTAGGCATTGCAGTAGGACAATTGCAAGAGAAAACAAACTATTAACGTTCTGCATAACTGTAAGTTTTCTTGCTGGAGCTAACAATCCTAGAACTGATGATATATAAATAGTAGTGTGCATAATTTTATGCAGTCTTAGCTCACAGTGACTAGAGAACGTGGACAAACATTGAAGACTCTTTTCAAGTCTTCACTTTTAAGTTTTTAAGTCTTCTTGTGAAGACACTTGTAAGTCTTCACTTTATTCATTAATTTCCAATTCCCACAATGACTGCCGTGCAAGTCCATTCAAAAGTTCATTTTAATTAAGGTTTTGAATTATGATAAAAAAGAATGTATGGTGGGGAATCACAGTTTGTTATCCATTAATTTCCTTGCAGTGAATGACGTCCAAAATAGTCCTCAAAAAATTATAAGTTCATATATAACAACTCGCTCTACTTAGACATGATATTATTCGATTTAGGCCTAGTTCACACGGTTTTACTCTTGAATTCTCACCCAAAAGGCCTTATGTCAGATTGAGTAGGTTTCTTGGCTTATAAATAGGTTTCTTGGCTTATAAACTGGTCTCATTTTCTCTACCCAGACGATATGAGATTGATGCTGTCACAATCACCCTACCTAAAGAGGTCCAATGCCCTCGTTGGCTACACTTTCAGTTGGGATCTGCTCTGATACCATATCTAACGACTCACTCCACTTTAAAATAATATTGTCTGCTTTGAGCCTAGCCTGCACGGTTTTGATCTTGAATTCTCATTCAAAAGGTCTCATGTCACTTGGAATGAGTCTCTTAGCATATAAACTGGTCTCACTTTCTCTACATAAGTGATGTGGGATTGAGACTATCACAATAAAAAATTCATAGCCTCGGTCTGTGATTTATCCCTCTTGTGGCCAGTGCACAAAAGAGAGTCTTGACATGATATTGTCCACTTTGGGCCTAACTTGCATGGTTTTGCTCTTGAGTTCTCACCCAAAAAGTCTTATGTCAGTTAGAGTGGGTCTCTTGGTATATAAACTGGTCTCACTTTCTCTACTCAAGCGAAGTGAGATTGAGACTATCACAATCACCTCACCTAAGAGGGCCCAACGTTCTCGTTGGCCACACTTCTGATTGGGTTCTGCTCTGATACAATCTATAATAACCCGCTCTACTTTGACATGATATTGTCCGCTTTTGGCCTAACCTGCAAAGCTTTGCTATTGGGTTCTCACCCAAAAGACCTCATATCAGTTAGAGTGGGTCTCTTAACTTATAAACTTATCTCACTTTTTCTACCAAAACGGTATGAGATTGAGTCTGTCACATCATAAATAAATGTTATTCATGATGAATTTATTATGGTTCTATAAAGATAAGATTAAAGGGATAGATTTTTAAAAAACAAAAAAGTATTAAAGGGATATATACGAAATAATAAGGTCGAGAAAGGGGGAAAAATCTGGGAAACAACTTACCAGCAGTTTGGAGAAGTTATTGATACATAAACAAATATTACTAAAATTGTTTGTGGTATGGTACTAAGCTATTTCCTTTATTCATCACCACCCCGTTAGGTCAAAATTAAGGTTAGAAACAACATCCTCACAAGAAGTAGCTTTCTTCTCGTATTCCACTCACAATTTCGGTCATTGTAGTAGTACATTAATTTTACGTTGAGAGAGAATGATTCTGCCTGACCCATTAGTCCTTTGGAGGTTACACTCCAATAGAAACCTTCGACAAGCCCTCAAGATTTGACTTAAGTAAAGAATGCTGCAGCAGTAGCACGTACATTGTTTTTTTCTTCACCTGATAACATTGCAATTCCAAAATCACTCAAGTGTGCAACCATTTTTTCATCCAACAAAAAGTTGCTTGGCTTTAAATCACAAGGAACAATATGTGTTGAGTAACCATAGTGCTAGTATTCCAAGGATAATTAATTATCTATCTTTATTGTTTCTACAAGTCAATGAGCTGTCAAACAGTCAGCAATATGACCTTGTTTCTCATTGTACTAGTTATAAATAAGCAATTCGGCTATGGAAATGAATCAGGCTCCAAAAATGGAACATGATCGCTCACGGAGCACAAATCTAACAAGAATAGCCCCCATTGTTAGATTTGTGCCCCGTGAGCAATCAGGCTCCATTTTTAAGGCATGATCTATCTCCTTAAAAGATTTCTTTGCTTTCCACATTATCTAATTTCAATCGAATATTAAATAGTTTAGGTTAGGTATAATTAAATTTGATATGTTGAGCAAAATAAATGACAAACAAAAAGGATCAGAAATCATTGAGAATAATTTTAAAAAATTATATTAGAAAATTATATTAGGACTTAAATTTATTTTTTTTATATATAAGGCACGGATATTAATCACTTAATTTTTTAAAATTGAAAGAAAAAAATAATTGAATTAAGCAAACTAGTCTTCAGACCCTTAGTTAAAAGTTTGATTCTCCTCTCCTACATTCCCTTTGTAATATCAATTGAACAAGATTGGGAGATCAGTGTAAAATTTAAAAAATAATATTGAAAATTTACCAATTACTTTTAAGACTTACAATGAAGTATAAGTGTACGTTAATATTTAGGTCTTTAAAGTTGGCTATTATTAAAGATTGTGGAATTGTCATTGCTTAATGGAACAAGTTGAGTGATCAAATTCTCCATTCCAAAATCCAAAGTCCAAGTCTTATGCCATATGTGCAATGTGCTGATATGCAAGCACTTATTATTGATGCCAGCTTCATAGATAATGGTACTAAATTAACGAAGTGGTCAGTATACTAGATGTCAATGGACAGGTCATTTTTTGCGAGTCGGAAGGCAAGAAGTAACGAGTCTACGATTCTAGTATGAATCTTCTCTAACCAGGGAGAGAATAGTGAATATAATAATATATGAATTAGTGGTGTCAGAAAACCACTAATCTTTTCTGTGTGAAGGTTTAATGCCAGAAAACCAAATCTAATAGAGACGCAAATCTTGAGTCATGCTTTCCTACCAATGGTTGGCACACTTATGTAACAGTACTTGGGGCCGGGTTCATTTTATTTTGTTGCATTAGATCTTTTTCGTAACTTACTATATAGATTTTGTGTCTCTCTTTAGATCACCATTAAGTCGTTCCATGTGAAGACAATAATTTCCAGTGTTGACAAACGAGTAGTGGATGGTATGGATCCACTGAGATTGTTATATGATAATTCTATCACTTTCCGATTATAAAGATTTCAAATCTCTTCACTATATGATAATTTTTTTACTTTTAGGATATAAAGATTTCAAATCTCTTTTGGGGATGACCCCACTAAAATGGATATTTCTAAGATTCAACTTGTAGTTTAGACAAGAAACAGTTTGCCCGCAAGAGAAATGGCTAGAGGAATGAATTTAGCTCTTTGCATGATTTATTTATTTATTTTATTATTATTATTTTAAATATTTTTTGGCAGCAGTTAACACTATTGACTTTAAATACTAGAAGATGCACGACTTGGACTTTAAGGAGTCAAGTCATCCACTACTTGTTGTCCTTCACTAGTTTCCATTAAAGATTTTGTTTCCAAACAAAGTCCATCACTGAGGTGAACACTAACAAATTTTTCCATTGTAATTTTTTTTTTCCTTTCTAAATATTGCCAATTCCATCACCAATATTTTCATTAAGTTTTATGTAGTTGCTCCTAAACGACAAAACCAAACATTATGGGAACATAGAATTTTTACAGAATTTTCTTATGCATGACTTGGAAGAGTCAAGTCATCGATTCACAAGAAGTGGTTAACGGTGCAAAGATAATAAATGTTTCAGCATTTATTCATTATTAGTACTACCTCTGTTTCTCAAGCTGAGTTGAGAATTTATGATATGCACAGAAACGGGTTTGGAGAAACATGAATGCTTCTTCTTTTTCTTCTTAAATTGGAAATGTTTGATAATGATATGAGTAATATTATTACAAATGCGACGTTGAATACGCATTAACCATTATACGAATGAAAGGGATAGTAGTTGGTGATGAAAGTTAAGATTTATACTGAAATTATATTTGCATTTTCAAGTTTAATTCTGCTGTTCTTATTTGGTCATTTTGGTGCTTTGTATTAAAAATTCGACACTTTAGATTAAAGAAATGCAGAAGTGATTGTGGTTGCAAAGCCGATGAGTTGACTTTTCTTCTTCGCACTTGACTTGTGTGTATATGTAACGGAAATGCTATTTATAGAGAAGACTTTACAAAAATAAGATGATTTTATCATTTTATCCATGTTTTCTGTATGATTGCAAAAATAATAATAATAATAATAATAATAATTTAAAGATAAGATAGTGAATTTACCTCATTTCTTAAAAGAATTTGTAAAGGTTTTCCTACTAACAGCAGCATCAATGCATAATAGCTTATGGTAGAAATAGATGTCATTGCAAATACTCCATCCGTCCCAAATGTATAATCAACTTTACTTCTTCACATGGATTAAAACGTGTGTTGGAAACATATATTTAGCAATCCGTGCTCCTAATTTACCCTTATTTAATTAGTAGAATTAAAAAAGGTAATAGTAGACTATATATTTGGGATGGTGGGTACAAATTATTCCTTAGATATTATGTTATGTAATGTAGTAATAATTTAAATGCCATTTTTTTTTATGTTCAATGCTTTGTTAATTTTTAGTTACTTGACACTCGTGGTATTTTGTAAATACTTTTTCTTTGAAAAATAATAACAATTTTGTGTTATAGATTTTATTAGATTTGTCGTTCACTGAAAAACATACAATAACCAAAAATTAATTTTTTTTTTCAATTTCAACTTTATAAAACGGAGGTCCATTCTCGAACATTCATAAATAAGTTTTATTCAATGTCTATAAGAAAAATCAAGTTAAATAATAGTATACGATATTTGGAACTATCTTTCGACTTAATATTTCCTTCTATCTTTTTTTGCATGTTTGTCTATTTTTAAGACGAGACATGAAAACCTCAAGAATCAAAAGAGCAGAATTATTTGTTATAAAAAGAAAAAAAGCAAATATTCGTTGCGGTAGTAGTCATGAAGATGACGTCTCCTTTCCAATTTAATTACAACATTGCATATATCATCTATAGTTAACTTTTAAGAAATATTGCAGAATAAAAGGAAGATCTTGTAAATGAATTGTTAATTAATATTTTGAAGAATAACGGTACATGTAATGTAAAGTGTTATATATAGTCTACAGTTTAAAAAAAAAGTGTTATATATAACATAATAATATATGAGTTCTGATATAAATAAGGAGAATTTTCAAAAACCTCCAGGAGGTTTTAAAATAAAATCTCCTATTCTATGTGGTGTTTAGGAAATACACATGCATGTATTCGTACACGCCATATGATATGAGAGGTTTTGTCACGAAACCTCCGGGAGGTTTTTGAAAATTTTCCTACTAAATAAATAAAGTTAATGTGCAAATTGTAATTTTTTAAAATATGGTATGACAATTCTAAATAAACTATGAACACAAAGTGTGTCATGTTGTAAATTTCCCAATTTTTTGTGGGTCTTGTTGGTTAGAATATGTAGACCATCGAAGTTAGCAAGAAGGCAAGTACCTAAGATTTTTCAAATTAATTTGTAAGAAGTATTGATTCGCATAACTGTCACCTATATATATAAAATCTTCTGACAATGACTAAATCATCATGTAATATTCTTGTCACAATATGTTGCCAAATATATCATGTGTTAGCTCTGCCAAGAAGTGCTTCTGATAAAAGTTGTTCTAAGTTGGTTTCTTGAAGAAGCTATTTCATACAAGGAAAATCAAACTTCAATAGCTCGCCCTTGAGCAAGAAGCTCAGATTTGAACTTCTTCAATGCTACAACATCCTTCATGCTCACACCCTCTCATCGGCACTTTCCATGGAACAATTTAAAGCTAGTTCCATAATACACGATACACATTTCAATTTCTTTGTGTATTGTTCTTCTGGCCTAAGTTCGAATCTATAACTTGAGTAGGGATGGCAATGGATCGGATCGGATTGGATCAACGCCGATCTAATTTGCTCCACAAAAGATTTACAAAACTACGATTTGCTCCATGATCCACGACTTATCGGATTGGAGCAGATCGGATTGGATTACAGATCGGATAGGATCAAGATTGCGATCCACCAACTGATCCACGAAACCTTTTTTATTTTAAAACACCATACATTACACTACTCTAATCTCCTAACTTAGTTTTCTCATCATACAATACACTACAATCTATTTTAACAGTAAAATGAAATTAAATCGATATTAACTATCACCCATCAAGTATCATAGCCAAAAGTAACATCAATAGTAATCCACTTCTCCAATTTTCATAAACCCAAAGTCCCCCACTATTATACTACATTATCTTCATAAGACATCTCTCACTTTTGTGAATTTATCTACAACCAACTTAGTAGCAAACGCAATCCAACAAAAAATTTAGTTGAAGAAGTTCAAAAACTGTAAACTAAGCACGAAATAATTAAACTTAATTAACCAAGTATTAAATATTTGCTAAAGACTTTCAATTTGAAGAACTTGATATAGCAATTAGGGAAGAAGACGGCCATCGGCCGACCAAGAAATAAACAAAGTGAGAGAGGAGCCAGAGATGCCGGATTAACTAACCTGGACGGTTGACTTTAAGGTGGCTGGAGGCGGTGACCGAGTGGCTCAGGCGATCGGACAACTGAACAAGGGAGGCAGCCGTGCGTTGCAACTTGAGTGAGAGAATGGGGGACGAAGGGGATTTAGGGCTGAAGATTAGGTTTGTGGGTAGGAGGAAGGGCTGGTGGTGAGGAGTGAATGAGTGATGACTGGACCGAATGTGATTCTATGAAGGTAAAATGTTTTCCTTTTTTTATTTTATATAATAATTATTAAATGATCGGATCGGATTGGATCGACCATGATCCAATCCAATCCTCTATCATGTGTCGGATCGCAAATTCTACCGTGATTTGCTCCACCAATCCACAGATCGGAAATTTTTTCCTCAAACAGATCGGGTATCTGTCGGGTAATCGAGGGGTTCGGATATTTCTGCTATCCCTAAACTTTAGTAACTCCATTGGGCGTAGAATCATTTATCCAGCTCCTTAAGCTTGCGTCCCCTAAAAATCTTTCATTTTTTGGTTTAGTTCTTGTAAATACTTCCATCTAGTATAATGCCATAGCTGTAAACGGCACATCTAATTGACACCAATCCTTCCGACCCGTACTCTACAAAGGTATTAAGAAATTCATTAGTAAATTTTCAAGATGGAAGAAAGTAATAGATAGGAGTTATATCTGGTGCAATGTATCCTAATGTTCCGAGCATTGTAATATGTGCATTGTTTTCTTCTTCACCGAGTATTTTTGCAATTCCAAAACCACTTAAATGAGCAACCATTTGTTCCTCCAGCAGAGCATTACTTGGCTTGAGATCACAATGAAGTATACGCATTGAATAACCATAGTGCAGATATTCCAATGCACATGCCATATCTATCATGATGTTAAGTCTTTGTAAGATATCCAAAAACCAACATTCCGAGTACAACCACTGCTCAAGACTTCCATTAGACATGTCCAAAAAATTCAAAATTCAAAATATATTATAAACCAATTGATTTATAATTGGTTCCAAATTTTATGTTAGTTATGGAAGCTCATAGATTGTGGACAAGCATTATTGAGAATTTGACTTTGCTTCTCCACTATAACCATGTTGTTTGTCCATCCACAAGTCCACTGTAGCAGCTTATTAATTTCCACTTATTCACAAGTCCAAAAGACTATTTTAATTCCCTTTCAACAAAAAAAAAAAAAATGATATTGTAGTGAGTGAATAATTGATTGATTGGGTGAATACCACAATTCCAAAAGACTATCTTATTAATTCCCTTTGCTCTCATTTTGTTTGACGCTAATTATTTAAAATTTATGAAAGCAACATGTTTCACTGTTTTCATTCAATTTTTTGGAATGATTACCTGAATTTTTGTTTTTGCAGATGAACTTCTAAATTATTTTGTGGGAACTTTATCATTTGTGTTTGTTTCCTTCCATTTTTGTGCTGCGCTCGCAATTCAGCACCTCACTTCTCAAATTTTCACCAGTAACTCAAATCCTGATTGATTAACAATGGGCTGATCTTGGGAAGTATTACCACATTTGCAGCAATTTTGCAATTACATCTCCCACAAGTTGCAATTGAGATTCTTTCAATTGTGGAAGAAGAAAGAAACCTTATCCTTCTTCCTGTCCTGCATAACCAAACTTAATAATTTTAGACAACTCTAGAAAGCCAAATAAAGCCTTCATCAGAAAATATTGGAACACTTTTCAACAAAAAAACAGAAGAGATTTAGCACGGATGATAAGAAACAGAAACTGAAGAAAGAATGAAACAGAGCTTTTATTCCCAGTGAATTGAAGGAATAAGCTAATTTTCTAGCACTACTGCCATCATAGTTAAGCAAAAAAGACAGCAAGAAGATCTCCACAAGATTTATTCAGCCAAACTGAATCAAATATGAAAGCATATATAGAGTGCTAATAACATTGATCAAATATGCCAGCTCCCCTCCATGCTTGACACTTGTGATCGAAGAGTAATTTTAATACACAGTGCTTCTTAGTGAAAAACCAAACCACAAAAGACCCAAACTGGCAATTAAGCAAGAAGTTGAAATCTGATCTTCTTTAGTGCGATCACAACGTCCTTCATGTTCACCCTCTCATTGGCATTTTCCCTCGAGCAATTTAAAGCTAGTTCCAGTATAGATGATACGCATTTCAGCATTTGTGCTTGGTGTTGTTCTTCATCACTTAATAAGTTCGAATCTACAACTTCAATAATTTCTTGAGGTATAGAATGATCTATCCAACTCCTCAAGCTTGAATCCCCAGAAAATCTTTCATTGTTTGGCTTCATTCTCGTAAATACTTCCATTAGCATAATGCCATAGCTATAAACATCACATCTGATGGACACCAGTCCTTCCAATCCGTACTCTACAAAGGCATTAAGAATTCATTAGTAAATGATCAAGAGGATAGAAGGTAATGAGCAGGAGATATTACCTGGCGCAATGTACCCCAAAGTTCCCAATGTTATAGTGTGTGCTTTTCTTTCTTCTTCACCCAATAACTTTGCAATTCCAAAATCACTCAAGCGTGCAACCATTTTTTCATCCAACAAAATGTTGCTTGGCTTTATATCACAATGAACAATAGGCATTGAGTAACCATAGTGTAAGTATTCCAATGCACATGCCACGTCTATCATGATGTTAATTCTTTGCAAGATATCCAGGAAATTGTCATCTGAGTACAACCAATTATCAAGGTTTCCATTAGGCATGAATTCAAGTATCAAGGCTTTGAAATCAAGATTTGAGCAAGTGCTAATGACTTTGCACAAGTTTCGATGGCGAATGTTGCGCAGTACTTCACATTCTGTTTCGAAACTCTTGAATGCATTTTGTAGTTGTAAATTGAACACCTTCACAGCCACCTTTTTCCCATTGTTAAGAGTCCCTCTATAGACAGAGCCAAAACTCCCTATGCCAAGCAAATGGCTGTTGTTGTACCCTTCAGTTGCTTGAACAAGTTCATAATATGAGATTCGAAATATTCCACCAGTTGTATTTTCTTCGATATCTTTCACTATTCTTTTCTTTCTGTACCTCATGATTATATATGCGAAAGCCATGGCAATCAGCAGTATGATCCCCAATGATGCAAATACAATTGGAAGCATTGGCATTTTTCCCTTTGGTCTACTAGTACGACAGGGTTGGAAACCATATCTAGGATCACCACATAATCGATCATTAGACAGGAAGAATTGACTTGGAAATTTCTTGAAAGCACCACCGGAAGGCACTTCACCACTTAAATCATTGAATGAAACATTAAAATATGACAGATACTTAAGTGCCTCCAAGGGCTTGGGGATATTACCAGAGAGATTATTGTAAGATAGATCCAGATACTCCAAGCTCAAAAGCTTACCTATTGATTGGGGAATAGGTCCTTCAAATTTGTTATGATCTAAGTAAAGTTCTGTCAAGCTCTGTAAATCTCCAATTGCACCTGAAATACTACTTGAGAATCGATTCACTGATAAATCAATAAATGTTGCAACTTTTAAGTTCCCGATTTCTTGAGGAAGAGAACCACTCAAAAAATTTGAAGATAGATTCAATACAAGAAGATTCTTTTGGAGCCACAAGCTTGCAGGTATGCTGGAGGACAATTTATTGGCAGCCAGAACTAAATAACTTAGTGTTGTCATATTTCCTATGCAATCGGGAATAGCTCCTGTTATTAGATTTTGCAACAACAACACTGCATTCAAATTGTGAAGTCGACAAAGAGTATCTGGTATGGATCCACTTATCTTATTGTATTTAAGATCTAACGCTTGAAGCATTTGCAAATCCACCACACTTGCTGGAATTGATCCTGTCAGCTGATTACCAAACAGACTTAACGCTATCAAACTGCTTAAATTTCCAACTTCATCAGGAATGCGTCCTTGGAGATCACAATCATAACCATACAGGTACTGAAGAGAAGTGGAAAGATTTCCAATTGAAACGGGAAGAAATCCACTTAAATGATTCCCAGAGAAAGCAAGATCCGTTAAATATCTACAGTTTGTGAATGAAGAGATGAAGCTCAATTCTGGAGATTTGCTTATGAAATTGTTCCCATGTAGGTAAACCTTTTCAAGCAATCTTAAATCCCCAAAAAAGTCAGGAATTGTTCCAGTGAAATTGTTGAAAGAAATGTCCATTTGAGTGAGTTTAGAAGAATTTGCAATAAAATTTGGTATTCTTCCATGGAAATTATTTCGGTTCAAATACAGCATTTCAACATTGGGAAGCTCATAGTCATATACAGAAATAGATTGATCGAGGTTGCTTGAAAGATTATTACAAGAAACTGAAATCCTTAATAATGTTGAGATGTTGAAGATTCTTCGTGGAATTGCACCTGCCAAGTTGTGAAATCCGAGGAAGAAATAACTATTTCAAATTTTTGATCGAAACTAAAACATTAGTGGCTAAATGAGATTTGAGAATTCTAATATACCTGTCAAATTATTGGCACCAAGATACAAAACCTGAAGGGTTTTTATTTCTCCAATCTCTCTTGGAATAGATCCGCTAAATCTGTTGTATGACAAATCAAGGAGCTGAAGTTGAGAACAATTTGATAAACTCGAAGGAATCGTACCTTCAAATCCATTTTTTGATAGGTAAAGCTCTTTGAGTCTTGGAAGTCCATGAAATATGTCAAGAGGGAGTTTACCAGTTAAGCTATTCCCCGTGAAGGCAATAATTTCAAGTTTCGATATGTTGAAAATCGGCAATGGTATTGCTCCGGAGAGTCTGTTAAATTGCAAAGCCAGGATTCTCAAGTTATAATACTTTCCGATCTCTTTCGGGATCTCTCCCTGCAGAGGATTGTGGGAGAGATCCATTTTCACAAGATTGGATAAATTAGAGAGAGAAGGTGGGATGACTCCAGTAAAATTGTTATTTCTAAGAGATCGGAAGAGCTTGTAGTTTAAACAAGAAACCAAACCATGAAGGGATTTGCCCACCGAAACTATTGAATTTGAAATCAATGATTTGTAAACGTCGAAGTTTCATCAACTCTTGAGGCAGATCCCCATAAAACTGGTTGCTGCTTAAGTTGATAGAAATAAGAAATGATAGATTTCCTAGTTGGGATGGTATCTCTCCAGTAAGATTCATTCTAGAAACATCTAATTCAGTTACTCTTTTGTGGTGAAGACCACAACTAACACCAATCCAAGCACAAACAGGATTAGTAACGGACCAATTGTTCAATAAAATGTGTGAAGCGTCTAAATGGAGGTGGGCCTTTAAGGTGAGAAGAGAAGATTGGTCAGTCGTAATATTGGTTTTTGCCATGGCTATGTCGGCTATTAGGCATTGCACTAGCACAATTGCAAGAGAAAACAAATTAATAACGTTCTGCATAACTATAAGTTTTCTTGCTGGAGCTAACAATCCTAGAACTGATGACATATAAATAATAGTGTGCAAAATTTTATGTTAGTCGTCTTAGCTCACAGTGACTAGAGAATGTGGACAAATATTCATCCACAAGAAGACTCAAGTCTTTGATTAATTTCCACACGGCTTCATTATTAGTTTCCTTTACCTGTATAATACGAGGGGCTTGTGGCTTTACTCATTAATTTCCAACGCCCGTGATGACAGTCGAGCAAGTCCATTCAAAAGTTGGTTCTAATTAAGGTTTTGAATTATACTGCCTCCGTCCCACATAAATATTTCCCAATTGTTTCACCGATTGTGTATTAATAAGAAGGGTAAAACTGGCAGTTAAAGCATCTAAATAATTTGAGACTTAGATATTTTAAAATTAAAATTATATATAAACCGGTGAACTATTGGTAAACCAATGGAGAAGTGTAGCATTACTTTTTTTTAATAAATATACACATTAAATAAATACATATAAGAGAACTAAATATTTCAATTACTTTTTTAAAAAGGAAACTGCACCACATATTGGGACGGACAAAAAAAGAAAACTGAGCCATCTTTTTAGGACAGGGGTAGGAGAATTTATTGGGATAATAATCATTGACTAAACATTAGAATTTCTTGAGTCTAAGGTTACAAAAAAAGAATTTCTTGAGACTAAAGTCGTCCACTGTCTCTTTATAAAGAAAAAAAAAGGTAAAAATAAAAAGAAAATAAAAGAAAGTCGTCCACTATCCTGTCCACTAGAATATATTATGACTTGAATGGTCTAAGCCATCCACTAATTTCCATTACGTCATCATAATTTCCATTAATTTCTATTAATCGGAATGAACTTCTTGCAATGAAGCCTATCCAAATCCATTATTTAAGATGACGATGATAATAGGAATTAGAAAAGTCTATTGTGCATACACTTTGTGAAAATTTTTTTCATAGAATGGTGTAACACAATTATAGGAATTTATTTTTTAAATGATGTGATGTGTGTGAATAAGCATATTACTTACACTTATCAGTTTGTATAAGTTTTTGTAAAAATGTTCATTATACAAATAGGAAAACTCAAATAGGAATCAATAACTGAAATTCGAGACCTAGCCCAGACTGGTTGAGTTTTGGCTCTTGAGTTACGGTACTTGGTACTCAAATTAGAACCTATTTTTCTTTTTCTTTTTTTCTCTCTTTTTTTAATCAATATTTTTTTTCTTTAATCTTCCGTTTCATTGGTTCATCTAAGGAGAAAGTACACTAGTTCTCACCATTTTTCTTGTTCAAATATATAAATACATATTTAATAAAAAATATCTTTATAGCCACTAAATAAAAATCTAAACTCATTGACTAACAAAAAAATAAAATAAAATAAAATAAAATAAAAAACCTTCAAACTCACTTCATTTACTTAATTCTTGATCTTAGTCGTACCTTTTTTTAACCCCAAATTGAAGGCAAATTGATATTGGACGACAAGCCATTTTATTATCTCTAATACTAGATTTTCACTCGTGCGTTGCACGAGCAATAATAAAAAAATTATAGTTAATAAGGTATGATTACATGCACTTGTCAACCGTAGTATTTTGTTATCTTGTCGTAAACTGATACTTGTTATATTAAACTAGATATCAGATATAACTACGTGACCTCAGGAAATAAAGCACTTTATTTTACTTAGTAACTATATTATAATACATATTTTATAAACTTTAAAATGTTAATTATAAACTATTTATGAGAAACTATTTTATTTATTTTTGAGTGAATATATAAAAACATTCCGAAATATGTAAATAAAGTCTCTGCACTATTAGAATAAAAGATTGTTAAATAATTACAAAATAAGTAACTTAATAAGCACTTGGGTATAAATCAGTCCAATTTTTTTAATGAAAGTTTTCAATAAGTGGTTATAATAAGATGATGAATGCACCTATCTAAAAAAAATTAATTCAGTTTGACAAATGATAAAATTATTGATAATCCGCAATAATTACCTAAATTATCTCCAACATTTATCTGACAAAAGTCTGTTTAATAAAATAGTAAACTAATAATATACAACTTAAGTATACGGCAAAAACAATTAAAAATGGCTAAAAATAATTAAACTGTTATATAAATAACACCCCAATTTACTTGATTACGTTCTAGAATCCAAATAGCTTTTAATAGACATTTTGCATTTATAATTTAAGTTTTTAAATATAATCAAGTATATATGTATAAAGTCACTAATTAAATATAAATATATAAAAACCGATTCATACTTAGAATCAAGATAATCAATTTTATTTCATATATATAGCGTGTTCCATAATTTTTAAAGATTTATTTTTAATGATTAAATTTGAACTACTTAAAGTATAATGTTATATTTTGAAGAATTAAAATATTTAGTAAAATTACTAAAAAGAAAACAAAAGAATTATAAAAGACGACAATAGGATATTAAGTCTAAACAAAAACTATACATAAAAATCTGCGAAATGGAGAGCCTTCCAATCTCGGACATTTTTCCTATCTAAAAGGCTAAATCTCATCCTTCAATAAGAATTTAAATGAAGCCAGATTTGTCTTGAAGATGGAAGAAGATAAGGGAAAATTGAAATCGAAACAACCGAATCTAATCAAATCAATTTAAATTAAATTAGAACAACAAAGATATAAATGACTACAAAAATTACCCCAACGAACTTAAGAAGTCTAAAATATCCCCCTAAAGTGCAGTTTTGATGGAAAAATTGATTACAACTATACCGCATACTACTTTCCTTATATATATATATGTGTGTGTGTGTGTGTATATAGAATATAGATAAGAGTCTTTTAGTAGATATGGAAGATGAAATTATTAATGAAATTGAATTCAAATTCATCACAAATAAAAGGTCTTCGTAATTAAAAATCTTCAATATATATATATATATATTAATACAAGGGGAATTCATGGGAGGGGAGGGAAATTAGGTAATGGTAATTTGAGCCCAAGATCGGAAGAGCGGAACGTAAGTATCTAACCATTGTACCACAATTCGAATGACTTTAAAATACATGTTCATACATCTAAAAAATATTAATTATTTAATGAAAATGAACCAATCTTATTCACACTGAATTATATTGAAGTTTAAGAGTATCATAAACACCAATTTAAGAGTTTTATTTTATTTTGGATAACCTCCGTTTAATTCAACAGGATATCTCCAAGTATAATTAAAATTCAAAAATCAAAAAGCCCTCCATCCATCTATCGATCCATGACCAAATATACGTGATCTTGATTGACAACCACCAATATGTGTGAAGAGCCACAATGTGACAAGAAAAGGCGATTCCAGAGATGGCGTGAGATGAAGCCCTCGATGTCTGAACCCTACAATATATGAGTGCTCATGCTTATGTATGAATAGACAGAAGGGAAGCTTATTTTCTCAGATTTATTCATTTTACCCTTCACATTTCCTCCAAATATTTCTCTCGCTAATGTACCTTCCCTAATTCTCTAAAGTGATCACGCTTTGTGATCAATAGTATTCAGATTCATTAAATATGACTCTTCACAGACTATAACTGAGAAATTAAACCGCCCAGGCCAGAGAATGCACCCAGTGTGTGTACCATTTCCACTAATGTGCCCTCAATGGACACACAAATTCCAAAATTGAACGAATACATTTGAGAAATTAGATTTCTTACTACAAGAAATAAGTGAAGTAGAGGCGACATTTGTCGTTTCTAAAGGGCCGAAAGTCGCCTCTATTGATAAATTGCAGTGAGAAAGTCGCCCCAATGAGGTCTGTTCCTACAGGACCGCTGCAATTGTTTTATAGGAGCGAACAGCCTATAGAAACGACTTTGTCGTCCCTATGAGTCGATCTATAGAGGCGAAATGTCGCCCCCATATATCAATTATGGTTTGTAAAAAAAATCTATAGAGACGACTAAGTCGCCCTATAGATCAATTTAAAAAAAAAAAAACAGTGTGCACCTACCGTAAATCTCCAAGCCAAAGTTTGTCATCATTCTCTTACACATTGTAATCCCACATTTATTGCAATTTACAAACACAAAGCTAACCTAAAAAAATATTAATCAATTAATGAACTAAATCGGAATTCGGCATACCTTAACCCGCTCTAATTAATCTATGATACACCTAAACAAATCAAAGCTACTGTAAAATTGCTAACATCTAAGACATCAATTTAACTACATAAAGAAACATAATAATCAAATGAATGAAATGTAAACATGTAAAATGCAAATACTTAATAGTTCACATAGAGAAACAGAATACAACTAAGTTTAAGGGGATATAGACCTGTAAATTCCAATTAGATTAGTGAAAAGATAAGCTTATCTTCCTAGATTCTCACAGCATGATTTGCACTTAAACAAGTTTAGGATGCAAGTTATAGAGAAACATAAAACAAGGAATTCACCAAACAATAAAGCACATATATTCTGCTAAGATGTTGCAGAGGAAAATGGAACAATAAGCATTAGAATCATATCCAGTTTGATTTATAGATGTATAAATCACTTATAAGATGTTTAAAAGGCACACATAAACTTGAATTAGCTATCAATAATATAAAACTCTACAGATCCCATCCTTTCTATATTTTTCACAAAGTTTCACAAAGTAAAATTCCTCTCTGAGTTAGTCTACAAAGGACATAACATATCTTGACAAAATAAAATCGCTTTTAGGTTTCACTGATAACGACACGCATCACATCTTCATGAAGTAAAACCCCTCCCATAGATACTCAACTAGATGAAAAATGAAGAATAACCAAAATGAAAATTCAGTAAAGGATATCAAAAAATTACTAGATCGGACCAAAAGATAGAGGCATTCAAAGCCATCACTCCTACAATTAATCCATAAGATTTTCGGGTAATAAGAGAGTCATCATTTGTTTGAGCCAAATAAACTCAACACTAGTCATATCAATGGATTGTAGATGCCTATGTAGCTCATCCCACAAATATCCTGTTACACAAGCAGATAGATTTGTAATAAATGCTCTACTCATTGCAAAGAAATCTTAATTGCATCAATTGGCAAATGTATCGATGAGTACAAGAAAAAGACAGGATATAAACTCACATATTAGCAGCAAACTCAAAATCATAATCCAGGAATGTATCATCCATAATTAAGCTAAAAATATATTCCCTTCAAACAACATATATTCCCATAATTAAGTCTTGAAGTACTACTCAATGAAACCGTGTATATATGGATCACACAATCAATTATCTTACAAAAATTGATATATTATCATAAATGAAAATTAAAGAGACAATGGTGGAAAAATATACTAAATAAGCAAGTACATGAGAAGATATTCCGAGGAACATTACCTATAACTAGTTGAATGCCATACTAATAGTTATATACTTGTGTTCATCCTTCATTTCGATACAAAAATAGTTGAATGAATTGCAAGTACAGGAAAGCACATTAAGTATGAGGTTAAGGAGAGAATTTTACCTGAAAATAGTTATAGGAGTTCTTCCCTAATTATCTGGAGCCTAAAGCGTGTTATCAGAGCAAGTATAATTTAACTTTTATATGATATGATACATAAGAAAGATGCACCATATCCCCCTCCCAAATAGCGGTCATATAGCCTCAATTATCCTAATAAAGCTAATCTAAATAGCAAATGTACACAAAAAATACAGCAC
>CAVNYN010212852.1:0-40351 GCA_963692815.1 Nyctanthes arbor-tristis
TCTCTGCTGAAGGAAGGCTCACCTTGTCAGGTCAATAGGTCAGCAAAATTTTGTATTAGGGTATACATGATCTCCTGTACTCAATGACCTACTAACCTGGCAGTTAGCAATCAATCCTAGGCTCCTATCATGTAGCTCGCAAGGTCACATCGGGTCAAGCTCGAATAATGCCAACTGGAAGATAGCTTGCATGCCCACTTGCAAACCTTATCACTTAAGTCTGATAGGACTATAGCATTAATTGGAAAGTCAGCATTTGTCTTCCCCATATTTGTCTTCCCCATGTAGCATTTAGCTAGCAATTAGTCAAAAAGGGCAGACACTTAAGCTCCAGCTAATTGTACTTGTAAAGCCTCTCATTGGCTAAGCATTTAATGCTTGTAATCATTATTCAGCCAACATGAATACTATAAAGGTTACATGGGACTATAGCATTAATCAATCCGAGGCTCCTATCATCTAGCTCGTGAGGTCGCATCAAGTCAAACTCAGATAACGCCAGTTGGAAGACAACTTGCATGCCCTCTTGCAAGTCTTATCACTTAAGGCTGATGGAACTATAGCATTAATTGCAAAGTCGGCATTTGTCTTCCCCAAGAAACATTTAGCTAGCAATTAGTCAAAAAGGGCAGACACTTATGCTCTGGCTGATTTTACTTGTAAAGCCTCCCATTAGCTAAGCATTTTATGCTTGTAATCATTATTCATCCAAAATGAATGAGCAATTCTAGAGAGACATATAAAAGTGACATTAATAGGTGACATTCTTATGTGTCACACATTTCTTGGGTGATGATGACATCATTGTTTTTTCATTATCCAATGCAAATGTGCCATATATACAATGTCACTTATCCATGTCCTATTTTCATACTATAAATAGAAGAGAAAATGCCTCAAGCATTAATTCTTCCCTCTTCAACAAATCTTTTTCTCTCAAGCATTTATCTCCACTTAAACTCTCTTCAAAAATTCAGCAAATCCCTCATAACACACATTTATTGCTGAAAGAAATTTAGACACAAGTTTCCCGCATAAACAAATTCGTTTGTTGATTCAAAGCCAAAATTTTGACATCGACAGCCCCTATTGGAGTTTTGAAGACTATTGAAGGCATCTTTGCTAGTTTTTCTTGGGAGAGATATTTTGGGGCGACATATTGCATTGGGCTATATGGGCACGACGCTCTTCCGATCTCCCCATTGAATTAGGAGGCTTAAAGACATGATGGATTTCTTTAGTGCTAAACTATGGTGGAATTCAAACAAAACAAGTCTCCATGGGCTAACGCTATGTAGGAAATATACTGCTATAAGATTCACACTTTACAAACTCCTGCCAAGAATACGACTGAAAATGGGGAGAGGATGGCTGATAAATTCATTTCCTAGATGCTGGGATCTGGGAATGCTCTTTTTGGCTTGATCACTGGAATGATGGTAGACCTCTCCTAGCCAAAGCCAAGACCCTACTTGATTTGAGTTTAAAGCCTAAACACTTTTTCTCTGAGGCGCACTAGGATCTAGCTACCTAAATTGAGATCTTGGGTTGATATGACATGACCAGGAATATTAGTTGTACCCCCTAATGAAATCCGTTGTTGTCTTGTTCAAGATGGAAAAGTTTTCTAAAATGTGGCAACTATCAGGGAAAAGCACTCTAGGAAAATTGTTGGAAAGTTCTTATGACAAAAAAATATACCTAAGAAAATCAATATTTTTTGCTGGAAGCTTTGTCATAGCTGGATTCCCACTGACTCCATTCTCCAAAAAAAGCCCCTGATTTGTATGGTGTCCCAATGCTAATGTCATTGTGCAACTAAAATTATTGAGCATGTTTTCTTAAATAGCTATATTGCAGTTAAGGTTTGGAATTAATTTTCTAGCATATGAGGAGTCAAAATATAGCCTATCTCAACCTTTAGCCAACTTGTCATGCTTTGGATTACCATCTTTAGGAAGGCGAAATTTGGTCAGATGTTGGCTATTTTACCCATTCTAAGAATCTGTTTTATCTGGTGTGAAAGAATCAGATCAAATGACGAAGGGAAACCCATGAGTGCTAGCAACATTGTCTTCAATATTGAAACCACTATTAGCTTAATACATAAGGCTACTAACCCCATTGATAAGAAATTCTGGTATGGTAATCACAAATGGAAATTACACTTCACCAAAAGCCTAAAAAGCATATTGCAGGCCCATAGGATTATTAAGTAGACAACAAAAAGTTGGGGAATTTAAGTTAAATGTTGAGGGAGTTTGGGATATGGATAGTGGGGAGATAGTGGCTCGAGGTATTTTGAGAAATTGGCTTGGAGAACCTATTTCTGGCTTTAGCATTTGTCTTGGTAAAGGTAGCAATCTTCAAACTGAGATCCTAGCTATTTGGCTTGGTCTCCATATTTATTTTGATGAGTACATCCATTTCCAATAGGTGGAATCAAAATGCATGGAAGTTATGGAACACATCAGGAAAAACAATAGCAGAGGAGAGTTGGCTGAAAAGGTGGCTTGGATTAAGGAGAGTCTGGACTGTTATAACATTGGGATCAAAAGCACTTTCAAAAGAGCGAATAGAGTGGCTAATTAAATAATATATCCCTAAACTTGATAAATTCCGAACTTACTCAAAAATCTTATCAACTTTGAGGCAAACCATCCTTCTTTTTCATAGGACTATGGTGGGGCTACGGTTGTATCTTGAGAGAGAAACTTCTTCCTCTTTTTTCTTGTCTCTACTCAATTCAACCTCATACAAAATGGCTCAACTAGTTTCAATTCCTTTTTGGCTAACATGCCCATCCCTTATGTTTTCTCATTGCAAGTTCAGCAAAAGCTTTTCTAGGAGGAAAAAAAAACTCATGGTACTAAAAAAGGCCCTCTCCACTCTTTGTTTCAAAGTACAAATATTAAACCCTAGCCAAACCTTTCTCAAAGATATCCCTAAGCAAATCACCCCCCTGGGGTAGAGCCTCCATATTTTGGCCTCATAACCACTGCCATTAATGTCATTTTAAACCCCAATAGGTTAATTGTGTGTACCCTCGTCCCGTTACTTCTTGGATTGTCGAGTCTCATAAATTTCCCTTGACTATTATTACTGACCTTACCATCACTCACCATCCACAAATGTGGCCACCTCTTCACTTCTCCCTTGCTTTCTTGCTTATGCTCAAAAAAGTTAACTAGCTCAAGCACCCTGCTAGTAGGAAAAAGTAGGAAAACCAAAAGCACTTCTTAAAAAGGCTCAATATGAATAAATCAAACTTCTATTTGAAGCCAATCTATATCCCAGGAAGAAGTGATCCTCTTGCTTGGGCTCCTTATCCTGAAGCTTTCACAGTGGCAGTGCATCAATCAGCAACTAATCCTCTTCTAAATGATCTATATGTTTTACCTTTTGGAAATGATTGCACCCCATTTCACTTATCTATTCCTCACCCTGGTGTCCATTTTGCAGAGCTACTATTGTTATGTATCAAAGTATCTTCAATTTTAGCTATCCCATGGAATATGCTACCCTTGATCTGTCTATCTCAGAAGTGTTCAATGTGTGCGAGACAGACATACTCAAATGTGATTTCTTTTGCAAATGATTGGCTTAAATGTTTCTCAGAACAAGAAAGAAAGCTTATGGTCCAAGAATGGGCTGAAAACTCAATGATCTTTCAACATATCCCTGCAAATACATGTCACGTCCCTCATTGCACTACCAATTTTAATAAGTTATTTACTTTTATCGGTGGAAGCTTTTAATAATAATTCATATTAACAACGGGGGATTAGACATACAAACTAACACATTGGTTGATTTTCAAAAGAGCATAGAAATATAGTTTTTCAATTCTTCTTTACATTTGAAATTCCAAAGTAGTTTTAGGATTAAACTTCCACTTCCTTAGAAATTTTAAAGTTCTCATAAGCCTTTCTCATATCCTTATAATTAGCCGAGGGATACAATTGGTTACCTACCACTTTATTTTCTTTTCATACACAACCATTTCGCAAAATTGAATAAGGTGTAAAGAACACATAACAGGTTACGTTAATAAACACATTTTATTACCAAACTTGCCGAGTCAAATAATTGGAAAGCCTTTACATGGAAAATAGGCCCCCAATCACTACAAGTCATTCCTTTAACCTCATATCACATACCAAGCTTCACATATGTAAGTGCATGTCTATACCTAGGTTTATTCTAGTATCATATTATTAGGCCGCTACACTAAGAGAAAAACATTGGTTTGTCAAACATAAACTTATCATAATTGAGGTGGGCGTGAGTGTAGGAACAATAAGCATTAAGCTCATATGTGGTTCCCAAATACATTAGCAAATGCGGGGCGTTCTCATAATAAGTCCATAAATCCGTCTCTATTACTCTATCCTACTTCCATTCAAGTTCTCACTCCATGCCTCGGCTTGCCTTTCATAGATCTTGCAAATGAACATCCACAAGAAAAAATTAGTAAACGAAATGAGTACGATATACTCAGTAAGCAACACAACATTTTGATTTGCCCTTTTTGTTGCAACAAACCATTTTAAATCACAAGTTCAAGAAACATAAGATGCACAAACCTTTGAATGCACAAGATGGCCCAATCACTATATTACTTACGACCCGTAGCGCGCAATCATCAAAGCCAATTTGATCATGGCAATACAATATTAAGTGGATTCACATCCAATTCCGGTTGACCCTTCCCGGTTGATTATATATATATATATATGAAGAGGGCTTTGTTTTAAGGACAAGGAGAGTGTTTTTGGGGCCTTTGCATGGTGTTCTTTGGCCCTCTTTATTTATAGATGAATTTCTTGATTTTTTTGGAGAAAAATCTTGGACTCCACATATGAAAAAGTGGCAAATTTTCCCTAGATAATTTTGTTGTTAGCCAATGGGAGGAGGTCCAATTGGAAGCTTAAGAGTTTTCTTGCCACAAGGGATGCCAAGTGTTCTTTAGATTTTATTCATGTGGTTATTTTTCTAAGTGCCCAAAGGTTCTCTAGATTTTTTTCATTTATTGCTTAATGAGTCCCTCTACTTAATGTGCTTCCATAATTAGGTCATTGTGTTTTCGACTTATACTAATTAAGCACCACATTTTAGTTTTAAGCATTCTTTTGAACCAAACTCACTAACCGAATGAACTTGACATTCTTTTGGACAACTTTTCTAACCGATTGAAGTAGTTGATATAAATTCAAGTAATTACTTTATCCTTGTTAAAACAAGCTAAGGTATTCTCAAAATTCTTGTAGAATGTTACAATCAACAAACCGATTAAAAATTTTACTAACCAATTGTTTATAGATGAATGTAACTCGAAAATGATTCAATTATTATCCTAAAACACAACTATAGTATTCTCAAAATTTTATGGAGTGTTACAATCTACCCTCCTTGAAAGAATTTCATCCTCGAAATTCAGAATTACCTGTAAGTAGTTCGAGATATTGTTTCTTCATCTCATCCCATGTTTCTTCTACCAAGACTTCACTCTTCTGTATTACGTGAACAAGAGGTACTTCTTTGTTGCATGACCTTTTTTTTCCACCCATTAAGATCTTCACGGGCCACTCTTCCAGAGTCAAGTCAGGTTGTATATCAGAAGGAGTCTCTGAGAGTACATGAGAAGGATTGGATATATATTTCCTTATTGTTGAGATGTGGACTATGGGATGGATTCGATTCATTCTTTCTGGAAATTTCAATTGATAAGCAACTTCTCCAACTCTCTTTGTTATTTCAAAAGGCCCAATGTAAGGGGAGTTAGTTTGCCTTCGTTTCCCAAAGCACAGGAGTTGCTTTATCGGGGATATTTTGACAAACACTTGATCCTCATTCTGGAATTCTTGTGGCCGTCATCTGTGATTAGCGTAACTTTTCTGACGGTCTTGTGTAGCCTTCAAATTTTCCTTAATCTTCTCCACTACTTAGATAACTTCTTCCATCATCTCTGAATTGCTTATTTTCTTTTCTCCCACTTTCATTCCAATACAAGGGCGATCTGCATTTCCTACCATATAATGCTTCATAGGGTTTCATCTGAATTGAGGAATGATAGCTATTATTGTATGAAAACTCCACTAACAGTAAGTTATGATTCCATTTTTGGGGAAACTCCAAAGCACAAGCTCAGAGCATGTCTTCAAAGGTTTGAATGATGCGTTCAGATTGACCATTAGTTTGAGGATGAAAGGCAGTACTAAATTTAGTCATGTCCCCAAGGTCTAGTGAACTTCTTTCCACAATCGTGACAAGAATCGTGGATCTCGACCAGAGATAATAGAAACTGGGATACCATGCAATCTAACTATCTCCCAAATGTATAGTTCAAAAAGTTGTTCCATTTTAAAAGTCATCTTGATGGGAATGAAGTGTGCTGACTTTGTTAGGCTATCCATGATTACCCATATAGCATCATATCCTTTGATGACTCTCGATAATCTAATAACAAGGTCCGTTGTTATTTTCTTCCATTTCCATTCGGGAATTTCCAATGGTTGTAATGTTCCAGCTGGCTGTTGATGTCCTGCTTTCACCTATTGACAAGTAAGGCATTTAGCTACAAATTCTGCAATATACCTCTTTATGTCTGGCCACCAATACAATTTCTTTATGTTATGATACATCTTTGTAGAACCAAGGTGCAGAGTATATCGTGTGCTATGTGCTTCTTTCAATACACATTCCCATAGATTTCCTGTTTCTAGTACATATACTCTATCCTTGTACCTCAATAGTCCGTTGACTTGATACATTATAAGGAGATTCTTTTCCACTTTCCAAGTTATCCAACATCTTTTTAGCAAATCCATAGTCTTTTGTCCTTCTTTTATTTGATTTGTTAGCACCGGTTCTACAGTCATGGCTCTTGGCTTGGTGTCTCCATTTGGTAAGAACTCCAATCCGAACTTTTCAATTTCATTTTGTAGCTCGTTAGGCCTCTTTTCGCTTGTGATGGCTTTCCAACTTAAGGCATCAGCTACCACATTCGCCTCTTCTGGGTGGTAATTTATTGTGCAATCACAAACTTTTACCAATTCAAGCCACCTTCGTTGCCGCATATTCAATTCTTTTTGAGTAAAGAAATATTTTAAACTTTGGTCGGTATAAATTTCACACTTCGCTCCATAGAGGTAGTGTCGCCAAACTTTCAAGGCAAACACAATAGTGGCTAGCTCTAAGTCATGGGTGGGATAATTCTTTTCACAAGGGTTTAACTGCCTAGATGTATAAGCCACGACCTTGTCATTTTGTATTAGCACACATCCAAGTCCATACTTGGATGCATCACTATACATTACAAACTTACCACCCTCTTTAGGGATTGTAAGGATAGCTCATAATATGGAAACAAAGCAAAGTCAAGTCAATACAAGACAAGTACAACAACACTAGTTATTCAAATGCAATAAAACATCTTGTTTCTTGTCATGGTAATGTATCAAAATACATATTCTTGTTAAAAATTCATTCATGCATGCAAAAGGAAATCAAAACATTGGCCTTGTTTTCTTCAAAGATTATAGGATACTTTTAAGTTGAAATATACCTTCAAAATCTTGATATTTCTTGAGCAAAGTAGTCTTTCAAGTGGTGATTCTATGTATATATAAAGTGGGCTTTGTTTTAAGGGCAAGGAGAGTGTTTTTGGGGTATTTGCATGCTGTTCTTTGGCCCTCTTTATTGATAGATGAATTTCTTGATTTTTTTGGAGAAAAATCTTGGACTCCACCTATGAAAAAGTGGTCAATTGTCCCTAGATAATTTTTTTGAGATCGGAAGAGCGTCGTGTAGTAGCCAATGGGAGGAGGTCCAATTGGAAGCTTAAGAGTTTTCTTCTCACAAGGGATGCCAAGTGTTCTTTAGATTTTATTCATGTGGTAAATTTTCTAAGTGGCCAAGTGTTCTCTAGATTTTTTTCATTTATTGCTTAATGATCCCTCTACTTAATGTGCTTTCATAATTAGGTCATTGTGTCTTCGACTTATACTAATTAAGCACCACATTTTAGTTTTAAGCCTTCTTTTGAACCAAATTCACTAACCGAATGAACTTAGACATTCTTTTGGACAACTTTTCTAACCAATTGAAGTAGTTGATATAAATTCAAGTAATTACTTTATCCTTGTTAAAACAAACTAAGGTATTCTCAAAACTCTTGTAGAATGTTAAAATCAACAAACCGATTACAAAATTTACAAACCATTGTTTATAGTTGAATGTAACTCGAAAAATGATTCAATTATCATCCAAAAACACAATTATGGTATTCTCGAAATTTTATGGAGTGTTACAATGCACCCATGGAAGATGTTCTTGCTAAGCATGTTTCTTTCGGAAGCCTCACAGAAAGGGAAAAGGAAAAATTCTAGTATGTTATTATTCTAAACTGGAAATGTAAATCCGAAAAATTTCCAGCTAAAGTTTGTTCCACTAGAAGGCATCTGCTGAATTAAGTCTTTGTGTTGTTGGGATGTGGAATTATCGGCTTTGATTTGTGCAGATGGTTGCATTCTATCTGGGACATCCTGAAATGGTTTATTTGTTGGACTGCTGATGTTTTGTTATCCTGGCCGTGCTTTGCTGTGGATTGGTCCTTTGTTTGGCCCTTTTGCCTGGTGGGCCTAGACTTTGATGCTTTGATTATTTAGGCCTAGTTTCTCTCTTTTTTTTTTTGTTTTTCTGTTTGTTTTTTCCTTTTGTGTCTTTTTCTTTTCCTTATGAGGAGAAAGGTTAATGACCCTTTTGCTCCTGTCTGTAAATTTCTGATCTTTTACTAATAAAATTTCCTTTGTTCAAAAAAAGTAGCATTGTTCCAAATTGAAAACAATTTCTTGAAAATTTTCTTGTCGCTACACTTTTGATCTTAAATTTGTTTTTCCTTAGAGGTAAGCTAGTGTATTTGAAAACCAATGATTTTCCATGGAAAATAAGTTTTTCCACCTAAATTCTTTTTTTGTGGTGTTTGATTAACCTTTTTTTTGGGGAAAACATTTTCCAACTTTTGGTCACATGACCACATTTTTCTTGAAAATAAGGAAAATATTTTCTTATGTGTTTTAGGTTTTTTGTTTTCTAGGTAATTCACACTTTTCTCGAAAATTTCACATTCAATCAATCGCTTTACAATTTATTTTCTTTTGAATTGGTAAGAAAATATTTTCTTTCCATGTAAATTCTTTGTAATCAAAGGTGCGGTTTAATTGCAAGTATGAAAAATTCATGGAAATAAAATGAATTCTAGATAATTCAATTCCAAAATTAAATTTTCATGGGAAATGTCAGTAACACGTTTTTATTGGCTTAATTTTCTACCTAGACATAGTTGTTGTTTTCCATATTTTGGTATTTGATAACTATTATTTTTCATGAAAACAATCTTTTTTTGCAAATTTTGTTACTTGATAGTCATTATTATTTTTCACCGAAATTATCAAGTTTTATATATAAATTATACTTTTTTCCATCTATTTTTTATTTGCCAAAAATTTTTAATTTGTCAAAGCTACGTGAGCTCAAATTTTGAGCTGAATATATGTTTATGCTTGAGACGAAATAAACCACGAAGAATAAAAAAGATAACTAACAAACAAAATACAACACTCAGCAAGCTTTTGTCCTTTATGATTTCTTTCAGGGACAATGGTGATATAATAAGTATGTTTGAGGACGGTTACGTACATAGTATACGTAGAGTGAGGCTTTTTGTCTATTATAGTTCCATCAAACGGTTTACTCATAATTTAGTGAATAATAATTTTGAGGTAAGCAACTATCCTAGTAATGCACTTAATAAGTAGAAGTGTATACCAAAAAATAAATTGCATGAAATTCATTGAGTGATTTGTGCATTAATGAATACGAAGATAAGACACTTGTAGACTCCAACATCGTTCCATAATTAAAAATTTTGAATTGACCATAAGGCCTTATATTCGTTAACATTGGCAAAAAACGACACGTAATATAAATTCCCCCAAAAAAATTAAAGGAGAAATTCTCGATTCACATATGAGCTTCCCAATTTTTTATATTTTTTAAGTTAAAAAACAATTCAATATTTTTAAAAATATGGAATTTCAATTCCTTGGAAAACCAATTAATTACCTATGGTCCCCCAATGAAAATATTTTCCTTATTTCCTTGGAAAAATATTATCACTTGACCTAAAGTGGGGCAAAAAAAAAAAAAAAAAAAAGAAGAAACACCAATCAAATAGAAAGTGAGAATTTAGGTGGAAAACTAGTATTTTCTATGGAAAATTATGGCAATCAAACACCATATTGCAATAGGCTAAAACTGTTTTCTTATCTTAATTTCTTGGTACTTCTTCTTCCCAGTAATAAGACATGGATGCTTTTTCTATGTAAACAAAATATATCCATAATCTGTCTCTACCTTCTAGACAAAGTGAAACAACAAAGAAATCCTATATACACACACACACACAAGTTCTGTGTCAAAACTTGTAATTATTTTTGTTCTCGAAGTTATTATCTTGTTATGCAGTTTCTAGTACTTCACCAAATGTAATTTGGGAAAATGAGTGCTCACTTGGTACGAGAACAGGGATATTAACCTGAGCTATATTCGCACAAAAGCTTAATCTGAGCTAAGTAATAGTTTCTGCATCACTCTATATTTAATGTAAGATCATATCGTGACAATACTAGTCTTCAATTCGACATAGAATTTTAAAGGGTCGACTTGAGGGATCATAATGAACATAAAATATATCACTTCCCTCATCGACTCAGACTATCATACTACTGAGGCCATGGGTTAGAATCCCCCAGCATCAGGAAAAGGAAACTTGAAAAAAAATAATAAAAAGATAACTAACTAATAACATCAATACCATGCCTAACTTTTGGCAAAGTTTTTGCATGGCTTCCAATTTCAAGTCTAATTAAATTGCCTTCACCTGGAAATGACTTTAAAATGGACATGAGCTTCCGAGATTTGGATGATAAGGTTGGATGGCGGAAATTTTAACTGTGTGCGTTCTGGATGATTTGTGTATGTCTATACATTCTTCAAGATCTGCATCACATGTCAAAAGTACCCACTCAGATTCGTCATCCAAATATTTGAGGTCAACCTTACTGGCACTGTCTATATTGAAACGCCTAAATATTTCTCGTTGTAGATCTCCAAAGCTCCATTTAGGCTGCATACTGAACCGGATCTTTTCCTCCCCAAAACTGGCTTTTACTCTAAAGTTGCTCGTATCATGCACAACCTGGTTCCTACTCTTCGGAGGGAGGGGTGGAACCTCAATTGAAGCATTCTCACTGATAATCTTTTGGCTTTGGGATCTTACCAGAAGCTTTTTTGTTTCATCTTCAGCCAAGCTGAGCAATTCTGCATCACTACGTGCTCTCTTTAGGATCCCTCCAGTTTGTTCAGGTAATGAAGCATCCCTACTGCTAGAGACATTGACGGGGAGTGATGATTGCTTCACACCTGTAGAACAGCAGAAACTTGAGCTGGAGCTATGACTACCAGAAGAAGAAGGGGATTTCGAAGCTGTGTTTCCAGGGCTTAACTTGCCCTTAGGTTGTTTGTTTAGCTGGTGTAAGTGATCTATCCTGGAAGCAGATACATGGCTGGTTCCTGGTAAATTTGTAGATATGAGTTCTGGGTAGTTGTTGTAGAAAGAGCTTAGCTGAATAGAACCCTCAGCACCCTGGACAGAGTCAATCACTAGTTGAAGTTTCCTCAACGAGTGACCAACTTTCTTGATCTTACGAGATGGCCACCTTGTGATTCCATGTTGTCTGCATATTCTTTTCAAGGTTGTGGGACACACTGCAATAAGAACAAGATGATTGTTAAATGGTCATTGATAATGAAATGCAGATGCCTTTGCAATAAATCATGCAAGACTTAACATCTCATAACTGACACTCTTGCTGAAGTTCCAATAAACACTTCTGATCGTCTTACAAATTCTCATTAAAGAAACCTTTCTACCCTTCGGGCGAAATATGCCACTGAATGCAAAAGGTTTTCTATTAGCTAATATAAGCTACTCAATATACCTTCTTTTGAACCTCAAAATGGAGTTAAAATAGTAAAGTTTGGCAGCATGACTAAGGTCTTAATCTTTCAATCATTTTAAATGAGAAGTGGGAAAGCTTGTCTAATAAATAAAAGCTTAAACATGAAAGATATGGAAGTAAGTAAAGAAGGAAAACTCAAAAAATCCAAAAAATTTAATGTAAAAGTTGAAATTTTCATGTCCTACTGAGTCTGTAACTTGAAATTTTCTAGGTATATCTCTAGACTAAATGTGCACTTGGTATTGAACAAGGGAGAAGGTAAGTGATATGTAATAATCAGAAGGTAAGTGATATGTAATAATCAAAATTTATTGATATTTAAATTCATTTTATTCAGTTGTGATGATGTTCTCATACCCCCAATATTCTTGGCAGCATCTTTTAGGCTCCCAGCAAAGTATTGTCGAAGTACTTGCAAGCTAATATTCTTCTCAATCTTGGTACGCGTCTTTTCACCTGCTCTTTTGGAACCCAAGGGCACATGAAGCAAGTCCTCCCCAGAGTTATCCCGTTGGTTTGTGACTTGAAACTCTTCTGCTGGCTCTTCCTTGTGAGATCCCAAAGAAATAGGTATTGGTAATGAAGTTTCCATGGCCAACTCCTCATCCGTAACAACTCGTAAACTCTGGCAAGTGTGTTTTATGACAGAGGATAGTGAATTGAGCATTTCTCTTTGGTCTTCAGAATCTTTGCAGTGGGGTGGCAAGAAAAACTCCAAAACAAAATCAGCTGTATCAGTGTATGTACTCCTTAGACGTATTGCTACAGCAGCACGCAAGTTAAACATCCTTGCATGATGAGACAAAGGATATTCTGTCTTGCTGAAAACCGTTATGTCCTCAGCAAAACATGGTTGATTTGTCATGAATGCTTTCCCAACAATGCCTTCACCTTTAAGCAAGTGATGCTCAGAGCATGCCTCATGAAAGCTATAAACTTGTGGATTAGCTACATGGCAAGAAGAGTCGATTGTGGAAACACAATGGATATAGTTCTTGTCAGAGTGCCGGCACCCGCCTTTACTCTGTTGAAGACATGGTGCCCAAGCCTGTGCCAAAGGCAATTTATGTGTGGTGCAGACACATTTCAAGACATCTTTAATCTCTGCCAAAGCAGCCCGGTAAGGCTTGTTGCAATCCTGATACAAAATAACACCCTGCACTGTTAAGAACAACTGTACAATTGTATAAAATATAATTTTTAATGCTAAAAGATTTCTAACTACCTCTACATTTGGTGGACTCAGGATATCGTAGCTTTTTAAATCAACAGCCTGCAAGAGAAAGAATACTGTCAATTTAGGAGTAAAAGCAGAATACCATCAGTGAAATAATTTGGTATATGATGCAAGGGTAAAAGCATAATAATACCGTTTTTCACTTTTTTCGATGTCCTGAGTAAATATCTGTCAAGAAAATTTAAGAACACAAGCAGCCATGACCTAATGACCCCCTCATTTAAAAGTTTTAGCTGTTAAAACGTAAAGAAATTTATCTTACCGTATTTGATTAAAGCACACCCCTGATCTCCATTTCAAACTCGATTCTGGGGGAAAAGGGAAGGGGAATGGGGAGGATTAGAAGCATTTGTACATTTTTCCTTTGCTGCATGCCCCTGTACTTTATTGAATAGTCTCATTGAAAGTCTTAATCTAATAAAAGGGGAAAGTTAATATTTTTAACTCACATGTTCATAGGAAGAATAGAAGACCTATTATGCCAAACGTAGTGCTTCAACAAATTGTAAGGGGGATTTTATTCTCTTCATGATTTAAACAAAAAAAAAAAAAAGGAAGAAGAAATAAGCAAGAAAAAAGAAGAAGACAGACCTCCAGAGCTTTGCATATAGTTTCAAGTTCAGGTCGATAATTAGCTTTTTGACTAGTTGTCACAATCTCGACAACCCCCATGCAATTGCCACTGTTTCTTTCAAAAACAGGAAGAGCAAGTGATCCACTAACATTGTACTGTTGAGCATGCATAACGCGTGGATATTCTTCTCTTTTGAAAAACCGAACATCTGGAGTCCATTCGGGCAACTTATTCAAGTAAACACGACCAGGCAAGCCAACAAGTTCCCTAGAGTCCTCCTCTGCTGCAAATTCATAACTTCGTGAAATATCTCGATAATCTGCAAGACTCTTGCTGTTTGGGTTTAATGAAAAAGGTTGATTGTAAGTTGTAAGGAAATGTCTGCCTCCTCTTCTTACAGGCACCCATATCTGAATAAGAATGTCTTTATCCCTTGTGGAGTCCTTCAAGTACTCAATAGCCTGCACTAATCTCTTCTTGGCTGAGATGGTACGAGTCGGATTTCTAGTTGGTCCAACCCATAACCTTCTATTCCCTTCAAGTCCTTCAACGAGAAAATCTCCAGATACATTTTCAGATGTTGAAGGAAAAGTGCCTTCCGGGTTTTGCACTTGACTTCCAGGAAAGTCATCCATTTGGGAATTATTAAAAGATGGATTACCTGTGAAATTTGCTCTTCCTGTTTCGTTTAAGAAACTCTCCTGATGTGGAATCAAGTTCAAATCGGCTATGTTAGTCTCTGAAGTAGTAAAACAGTAAGGGAAAGAAGCTAAATTTGTTGAAGTAGAAGTAGCAGGCTGCCAAAAGTTAGATCCATAGGTAGTCTCTAGCCAGAAACCGTCGTACAAAAGTTCATCCATGAGATTGAAATCAATACTGCTTTCGGGTGCAGCTTCAAGAATGGTATTAGGTACAGAGGCACCATCTTCCATGATGAATTCTCCTCAAACGTCCATTCCATAAAGCCTAGAGATCATCCAAAATTCAAACAAATCACGAACCAAAAAACACAAGCAGCATAGATATGAAAAACAAGAAGAGGAACTCCCATGAAGGATACCTTTCCGATCTTCCAAAACCCAATCTGCACGGGAGGTACAAACATCGTCTATAAAAATTCTTTGCAACTGCAATCACAAATGTGTCTCAGAGTGCAGAAGCTAAAATGTATATTTATCATTATTAACAAGGAGGGCATGCATTAGCAGTTCTTTTGTTGTAACCAAAATTAGTTTGAAACCTAAAACTATTTAGATATCAAAGAGAACCTTAAGTATTACCCTTGAATCACATGGAAAAAGGAGGGAAGAAACAAGTCTGACAACTTGTTTCTGGTTTTAAGGGGGTGGGCATAAATCCAACACAAATTCAATCAAAAAGCAAAGAACTGCCATTTAATAATCAAGAAAAATAATCTTTTAATTAGTAATCATACTCATGTCAAGAACCAAGACAAAGCAACCATTCTACTTCCTAGTTCACATAGAAAAAAAAAAAAACAAACAAACAAACAAGTTACAGAAGATATTGTAGAGGTTGAAAGAACAAAGCCACTCACTTAAGTGTAATATTTTTTTTGTGAAATCCCAATAAACAATAGAGTGATTGATATGTATGATTATTACTGGTTTGTTCTCTTGGAGTTTGAGATTCTCATCCACAAGAAAAGCTATTTTTGTGAATCAAAAGAAAATCCAAAGACAGTTTTTGATTTCTCTATCTCCAAATGTTTGTTACTTGGCTGTTGTTTATCAAGCAATTCGAGCAAATTAGGGGAAGCTGAAGTATCTCTTATTGTGCAAAACTCTGATGAATGGTCGCCTCCATCATGTGACCCAATAAAAGGACATGGCTAATATTGACACGAGTTGTAAGTTATCTAAAACAGGTATGACAAAATCAAATGTGAATGTACTTGGAACAACTAAAACGTCCATGTCAAAGAATTAGGATTCAGACTTGTGTACGTGTAGTCCCGATCTAACAACATATGTTATAGTATCATATAGTGTCATATGATTTTGTGACGTACATCGGGGTACACCACATGAGAAACCACAACCATGTGGCATGTCTCGATGCACGCCACATGGTCATATATCACCATGCAGTAGTACCATAAATATAGTACTAGATTATTTTTATGCGTAGGTGGTTGCAGAGCTGCTGCTTTGGTTAATTTACGGTTTACACTTTTTACTTTCCTTCATCGACTTTTAAATATATAGATTCATTTGGCAACCAATTATAACTAGTTCTGTTTATAATAGATTCCATTTTGTCAGTGAAAAACGATTCCGGCACTTGGATTTTATGCCCGTTGACCTCAAGTTTCCCACGCAATGACACTTTCTTAACTTTAGTAGGCGCTTAACTCTAGTTAAACTCTAGTTAATTCTCTTGGAATTTCCTGACATATGTGCGCCTGATGAGACTAAACGTATAGTGGCGGATTAAGACTACTGGTTAGAGATATAAAAAAATATATAGAAAAGTTAGACTACGCATTAACTTTTGTGATGAAAACTACGCATTAACTTTTGTGATGAAACCTCAATTATTTATTATTTCAAATTTAATCTCAAAATATCAAATACTGTTGAATGAACTTTCTGAGAAACCAATTTTTTTTTTTAAAGTTGTGCTACTTGAATAAAATAAGATATAAAAACTTAAACCAAACTGACAAATGACATCATCTTATTTTTTAATACATCACATCACATTTTTATCAATCATTATCACATAAGCTACATCTCTATTTTGTCACACTTTTTATCCACTCATTTATTTAAATAAGATTTTTCATTTTTTAAAGATAAAAAGGGGTGGTATTGCAGCAGCAGCAACAACAATAATAATAATAACAAAACTATATAGTAACATTATTTGATATATAGTAGTGGGACGTTTTTGCGTAGCTCTCCAAATCCCGGAAGGCCATTCTTTCACTTCACTTAGGCAACGAATTGCCGCATCCCATCCAACATGTTGAGATTCAAATGGAGTTGTTTGACCCATAACACAATTTTTTATTAATTCATTTATTTACTAATCTTAGTTAATTACAATTAATTAATTGATTAAGCATTAGTGGAATCCTTCAGAGTTATGACCTCTATTATTTCATTCCAATTCCTATATATATATATATATATATGCATATTCCATTTCTTCGAGAAATAGAGGATTCTTCAACCTTCCAGTTACATATTGCATTTGCTTACGCAAAACCAACAAGCGCCCCCCCCCCCCCCCTTGTTGCTTTGGGAAATCAATGTTTTAACCGGCTGTATATTAATCTGGTTGAGATTGAGATCTTTCATCCTGTGTTTATCATTTTGTCAATAGGTTTTTTACTCTTTTAAGTACATCACATCTTCTTTTCCGGGGGAAAAAAGCGTACACCACATTTTCTTAATAAATGAGAAGACTGGAAGTTAAAGTATAGAAATAAATAAATAAAATACACCATGTTATTATTATTCATTATTATTATTAGCTTGAAAGGTAAAAATACACCATGTTATTTTTTTTTTATACATTTAGCTAAAACTTAAAAGTCCGCATTATTTTAATTGTTAGCATTAAAAAACTGGTTTTATATATCAATTTGACAAAAACAAACATTAATATATGTATAGGTGTATGTTTATATGTTAATCTGAACAAATTAGAATTGTCACTAATAATTAGAATAAATAAATTATTAAAATTACAATTATTATATTAATTTATTTGAAAGCTTATGAATTATGATTACTTTAAATTGGAGTTAATTACTTTTTTTGTGTCCTTGCATTCACGAGGCTTATATTATACGAAGGGAGTTTAAAAGTGGGTTTTATATTAAAATGTACAAAGTTGATTGCAATTTGTGTGTACACACACATATAAAACAACATAATTCTTCTTTTTTAATATTCTATATATGAATTAATTAGCGTTAGGCTTACTTATCTTGTCGATGGTATCTTTTTTTCTTATATCACTACATCAACCATCTTCTTGGATTCCACTAGTTTTCGACTTTGATATGTAATTAATTTTTTTGGGAAAAAAAAAAAGAAGCAATTGGGTTGAATCAAGGAAAATATTCTGGGAGAATCAGATAATGTGTTTATGGTTTTAATGGGTGGGTATAAATCCATCACAAATTCAATCAAAAGCAAAGAACTGCTGATCTTGGACCGTAGAAAATGGAATTCTAGAGAACCATGAAAAGGTAGAACACTTGAAAACAATCACGTCAAAAGTCCATTATGGGCAACAGTAGTAATAAACAAGACAAAGAATCCAGCCATACTGATATCAATAACCCAGAAAAAGCAACCACTGTACTTCCTAATTCACATAGTAGAAATGATTAAGCACCCTAGACGTCGCATGCCATGACAGCTTCAGACAATTATGTGATATAATATTAGTGATTGATATGAGCACATCGACATTTTCACAAAAAATATAAGTGGATGATATTATGCCACACCATCTATATTGTACCATGATGATAACAAACGTATGGTGGTCAATCAAAATCAATTCACTAAGACCCAAAAACAAACAAGTTGTAGAAGATCATGCAGAGATTAAAAGAGCAAAACCACTCACCTAAAGTTAATTTTCTTTATGAAATCCCAATAAGCAGTAGAGTGATTGAGAGTTTGATAATCTCTGGTTTGTTCTCTTGGAGTTTGAGATTCTCATCCACAAGAAAAGCTATTTTTGTGAATCAAAAGAAAACTCAAAGACAGAGTTTTTGTTTTCTGCATCTCCAAATGTTTGTTTCTTGGCTTTGTTTAGGAGGCAATTTGAACAAAGTAAGGGAAGATGAAGTAGCTTTTATTGTGCAAAATGCTGATGCAATGGTTTCTTCCATCATTGGACCCAATAAAAGGACATGTCTAATATTTAAAAATAATCTTCCGTCATACGTCTAGCGAGATTATCTCACCAGACTTACACAAAATAGAAGATAATTGGACAACTCACATGTAAGACTACCTTCATATGAATTGTTTACTGATCTCTTACTATATGTGCGTATGACGGGGAGCAGATGTGGGTTAAGATTGACACAAGTTGTAAATTATCTAAAATAAGTATGGGAAAATCAATTATGAATGTAGTTGTAATGGCTCAAACTTCCATATCAAAGAATCAGGATTCAGGCGCGTGTATGTGGGTACTGAGCTGCTGCATTATTTTGGTTAATTGATGGGTTGTATTTTCCATCATCCACTTTTATATATTAACATTTCTGTTACCTGTCTGTTTTTTATTATGTGAAAACAGATTCCAGCCCTTGGAACTTCTGTCCATTGACCTCAAGATTCCGACGCAATGCCACTTAATTCTTGACTCTAGTTGGCCCTTAACTCTAGTTAAACTGTCATCTCTCTCTCTCCCCTTCTCCAAGCTCACAAACAAGAGCCTGGTAACTCTAATAGCATTATACTATACCCTATTATTAGTAAAATCAAAAATACATATGTGGATTCACGAGATCTAATGTATTGTTAAATTGAGACTTTTAAACACACATACATTATTGATTTGCAAGGACAATTGTATGTTCAGAGTAGCTGTAATATTTCCAAGCTCACATAGAATTTTGGGCTCCTATCCAAAAGCCCGTGTCAACCCGAAAAATTTTAAAATTTTATGCAGAAAAATTTTAAAAAATATATATTAGCCCTTACTGAATGTTTCATTTTTATATTACCGCCCGTGTTATTAAAAATTCTATATATGTCCCTAGAAGCAAAATAATCCAAATTAAAGCGCCCCCCCCAAAAAAAAAAAAAAAAAAAGGAATAAAGAGATTAAAGCTATAAAATAAAATCTCAAGCGAGCTAGAAATAGTAACATGTCCTTTACTTTAAATTGTTATTTGTTAATGGGAGAGAATGAATCCCATTTGTTTGGGATAAAATATCTTGACTTAGAATATGATAATAATTGTTGATATTTGGTGGGAAGTGATACCAATGGTGGTGGATGCGGCAACCAGTTCACTTGTCTTCTTTAATCTCCGGAGGTCGGATTTTGTAACAAATCTAAACCTTTTTAATCTTGACCCTCACTCCTAACCTGACCGTGCAACAAGTAACCCTACTTTCTTTTTATGTTTTCTCTCTTTCCACATCAAGGGAAATTTGTTTGTTTGAGTTTTCGACTGCAACACTGGAAAAAGTGTAAACAAATCCTGCATCAATTTAATATGCGTTAAAAGATGAATTTATTAGGGGCTTTGAGCTACTCCACTAATTGTTAATCTTTTAGATATATTAGAACCTCAAGAGCTAGTGAAAGATTTGGGCTATAGTAGACCAAGATGAAATATACGGACTACTAGTTGAAGAGGGACTTATTAGAGCTTATTTTAAGGGAGTTCGTGAAATTGATTTATAAAAAGCGGATTTTTAAAGAGAATGTATGATGGATATGTAAAGAAAAATTATTAGGAAGTGTGAGTTTATTTATGGTGATATGGTTTGAAAGTGAGAATGCAAGAGAAAAGGTGAGAACAAATCTTAGTACAGTTTTTGTTGGAAAAGGGTAAACAATTCTACATTGGTTAAATATGGCTTAAAAGATGAATTTATAAAAAAGGAGTTACTCTACATAATGATTAACCTTGTGGGATGAAAGTCAATTCTTTACAAGTGGTATTAGACTAGACCCCAAATTTAACTATATGGATGCACAAGGCAGATCCTGAATGCAATCAAACGAAAGAGATGGGCTTCAAAATTAAATTGTTATCATCAGGAAAAAAATCCATGAACAGGTTTTGAGGCAGTCGTACACTTGTAAGATGATGATTAGACGCAATGAAAAATTTTGGTTTTTTGTAGAGCAAAAAGAGATGAATAGATTGTCAGTTAAAGGAAGACCAAGATTATATGGTACTTCATCTGTGCAAATGAGTCCACATTGGTTAGATATACGAAATAACACAGATGTATAAAATTATATTACTAATTAGCTTTTGTGTTGAAACCTCAATCATACAGAATTTAATCTTAAAATATGAAATATTGTCGAATTCGTGAACTAAAATTTTAAAGATAGAAAGGGTAGGTATTGTAACAATTAGTAACATTATTTGAGAGTAGTGGGGCGTTTTCTGAGGAGCTCTCCAAATCCCGGAAGGCCATTATGTCTTGCTTCACTTTAGCAACGACTTGCCGCATCTCATCCGAGTTGAGATTCAAAATGGCGTTGCTGGCCCATAATCCAATTTTTTATTAATTCATTTATTTATTATTCAATATATTAATTAATCTTAGTTTTTTTAAGGGAATTAATTAATCTTAGTTAATTATAATTAACTATATTAATTAATTAAGCATTAGTGGAATCCTTCAGTGTAATGACCTTTATTATTTCATTCCAATTCCCCTCTCACTCTCTCTCTCTCTCTCTCTCTATATATATATATATATTACCTCCGTATTAATTATTTTATCTCATTTTCCTTTTAAAGATGTCTCAAATATATAGTCTCATTTCAATATTAAGAATATAATTTGCATTACTTTATAAATTTATCTCTATTTAATATTTTAATCATAACTATCAAATTTGAATTCAACTTATTAAATAAGGACAAATTAGAAATATGAATTATAAAATTTGTCTTTCCAACACATTTCTTAATCATTGTAAAAAAAGTAAATGGAACCAAATAATAGAGACGGAGGTGGTATGTACATATATATTCTGATTCTCGGATAAATAAAGGATTCTTTCCAATTACATGTTACATTTGCTTATGCAAAACCAACAGGCCCCCCACTTGTTGCTTATGGGGAAGCACTTAATTAATTAATTGATTAATCATTATTGCAATACAATTTTTTATTACTTTATTTATTCAGATTAGTGGAGAAAATCAATTTTTGAGCCCTTTCCACTTTACTTTTAGCAAGATGAATATTAAATTCGGTTGAGACCAAGATCTTTTGGCCCCCGTTTATCACTCTCATTAGGTTTCCCACTCCTAAGTACATCACATCTCTTCTTAATAAATGTGCAAATTCGATCAGGCTCTGTTTTTAGAGTCTGATTACTCACGTATCAACTATCTAATAAAAACAATTTGTGTGCCATGTGAGTGATTAAGCTCTATTTTTCAAGCCTGATTAATCTCTATAGAAGAAGTGAATAAATGAGAAGATCGCAAGTTGTATAATATATCTTGGAGTTGAAAAATCGATTAATGTCTTCATACTATAAATTACATGTTAAAATGTATAAGTATATAAATAAATGATGAATAATAATAATACATATTAAACTCCAAATTCAGTACATCTAATTTATTACGAGTTAAAAGTCCTCATTATTCTTTGACATGTCCTTCTATTGACAGTATGGCAATTTTGTTTTCATTGGAGCCCCGTGCTTTGGGGTGGTCTCCTCACGATTTTGTAAATTCTTTAAGGGAATTGCGTTTTCCGGGAATCAATGACTAATTGGCACTAAATATCCATACCTTTGAGATCTATTGTACAAAACGTCCCTACATATCAGTTTTTGGCATTGGTAGCCCTCAACACAACATTTTTCTTGCATAAAAGGTTTTTGCCGTTAAGTTTTCAAGTAAAATGACTTTAGAAAACCTAGAAACAAAAAATTTAAAGGGCATTTTGGTCAGTCCACATGTTTTCAACCATTCCCCTCCCCCCAACCACATACATGCATATTGCTGTAGTTGGTTGGTTTGGTGTAGATTACTCTCGAATGTAATTTTATTTAAATTTAAAATTGTCTTGGTTCTATCTAAAAATATGCAACTCGCATCATACATCTTTATTTTTTATTTATTTATTTTTTTAAGCATAAGAAATGATACGAATTTGTTATCAGTTGCATAAAATATCTAAACTATTTTTTTATTACTGTGTAGAGCCTTCCATCATTCTTCTTTTTGTTTATTGCGGGTTTTCACAACCTTCCAATGTAACACTATGTTTGGTGAATGTAGATATATTAAATTATGTTGGATGACTAAAATGCTCTTTAAATTTTGTCTCTTTAGGTGTTCTACTGTTACTTAATAGCAAAACTTGACGATAGGGACATTTTGCACAAGGAAATATTATATTGAGAGTGACCAATGCAAAAACTGATAGGCAAGGACGTTTTGCACAATAGATATTAAAGGTAGGGATATTTAGTGCCAATTAGCCGGAATCAATCTCTAAAACCTTATCCTTGGGACCTTATTATGATTTTGAATTTTTTAAGGTGATTCTTTGTACCACTGCGTCATCACCAAGAAGACAAGTCGACATTATTTAGTTGTTATCATAAAAAATTGAGCTTTACATTTCAATATGACATGGGCAAATATTAATGTATGTATGTATTGTATACTAATCTGAACAAATTAGAATTGTCATGGTAATTTATTTGAAAGCTTATGATCACCTCAAATTGGCGTTGAATACTATTTTGTATCCTTTCATTCACGGGGCTTGTCATACAAATGGAGTTTAAAAGTGGAGTTTACATTAAAATATACAAAGTTGATTGCAAGTTGTGTATAAAATAATATAATAATTGCATTATGTTACGTGCGTTCCACACTAAAGCTCAAGGGTTGGGAACCCATTTCAATGTTCAATTTTATTTTTTATTTTTTAAATATTCGATGGTGTCTTTTTTCCCCTTACATCATCACATCACCATCTCTTTGGATTCCACTAGTTTTCAACTTCGCTACGTGATTAATTTATTATTGCATTACATAATAAGTAATATAACTTGTCTCCAACATCTATACCCCTGATATTCGACATCATCCTTTCTCTTTTGGTTTTCTACTTCTAGCGCGCGTGCAGATCACAGACGTTTGATTTGATATTATCGATTTCTCTAGTCAGTTCAACATATGCCGAACACGTAAACATAGTTGGATGAAAAATCAAAGTTGATGAATTCCACAAGCAAGAAAATGACGGGTTGAAGAAAAACAATTGGAAATAGTATCTTAAAATTAGGTATTGAGTATATTAGTTAATGTATACAAAGTCAAAATATGAATTATTTAGACATATACTTGGATTATTATAAAAGAGAGAGGAATAAGATAATGGCGTATGGACGGCAAGGGCCAATGTTATAAATCCAAGATACCAAGGGATGTGATTTTTTGCATTATCAGCTTTGGTATATACAGACAGATTCTTTGACAAATGGATGCCACCAAATCAAATTTAAAAACATACTTAGATATATTTAAATTCACACACCATGAGTGAGTTTCCAATTAAAAATACTTCATGACGTAGGATTGGAGAGTGAAATATCAATCAAATAAACTAATGCAAATATATCTATATCTTTACAGATTGCCTGACTAGAGGTCGCCAAAAAGCTTGTGAGCTAAAAGCTCGGCAAATCGCTCGTAACTCACTGAGCTTTGCTCGGCTCCACAAGCACTCACAACCACTCAAAATGGCGAACCGGCTCAGTTCAGCTCGCCTAAGAACAAGCTGCCCACGTACAGTGAGCATAGCTCACAAGCTGCTCGCTGGCAGATCGTCTAAATTTTTGAAAAATTTAGTAAAATACGAGCGCGAACACACTTCCAATTCGGCAGGCCAAGCCGAGCCATTTTGCCGAACAAAGAAATTTTTCTTTCTGTCCTCAAAACAAATACAAGGTAGCAGCAAGGACAAATGCTGAAAAGTTGAGAGCAAGTAATTGTCTTGTCATCCATAGACACTGATTCAGAATCTTCTACACGTGATTTTGTTGACAACTGACGAGTCTAAATGTGTTTTGCTGTGTACAATGCTTGAATAACTATACCGGTATTGGTCTAGGAGACAAGTCTTATTCTACTGAGGATGTTGTCAAGTTCTTCGGATGTTTCCCCAACACATCAAACAAGTGGACCCGTTGCATCTCTCTGGCTGAAACAGAGCAAACATGATTATATAAAGGAGAGAAAATAGCGCGTCCATTCTGTCATGATTGTCATAAAGGAAAGAACAGCTGTGAACTACTAGGTTATTTCTCTTTCACAAATTAAGCTTATATAACCAGGGGAAATTCAAGCTAACATATAATATGATCCAAAGATAAAAATTGAAATCACTATCAAAACTGAGCTTCAATCATTAGAGTCATCAATTAAGAACTTGTTCTTGGGAGCATTATGTACAAATAGATTTATAGAAGAATGTGTGATGAGAATATAAAGAATATTCTGAAATGTGAATTTTTTTTTTTTTGGTGGAGAATGTGGTTGGTATTGATTTGATAAATTTATTGATTTATGTAAGGCTCCCAAGAACAAGCTCCAAATCACAGATCATGCAAAATATTATTCAACTAGAGAACGAGTAGTAATTATGGCCATCCTCATCAACAGAAAAATGACTGAGACTCCACTGCTGCCAGATGCAAAAAACTCGGAGAACAGAAAATATGAAAGGGCCAACCAATCCACACACTTGTCCAAATTATGGTCCAGGAATGGTCCTCGACCCAGCGAACAGAAAAAAAAAAGGGAAAAAAAAATTCTTAGCTACGGGAAAATTTTAATATGAACACCTTGCATGTAAAATAAATAGATATTCCAGCTTTCATATTTCTAATAATCGTGCTAAATGAATATATAAGGTTAGCAGGTTGCAAGATGGCTGCAACACCATTGTTGCTTTTTCTGATAAGTTATTTCCAAATCATCATATGCTTGAAGTCTGTTTCTCATCTTCCTCATCTTACATAGGAAGCAGTTAAGGGTCTGTTTGGCAATAGATTATATTACAACTCATTGTGAACGGACACGTGGCGCTTCAAAATGTGCCACCTCTTATTGATGCAACAAGAGGTGGAATACTGTAAAAGTGTTATGTGTCCATTTATAACCAATTAAAACAGATTCCAGTTATAATTGGTTGCCAAATGGACCCTAAGTGGCAACACTCGGTTCTGGCATTAGATGTCGCACTCTCAGCGAATATTTTACTGGAGAGGTCAATAATGAAACACCTATTTTAATACAACTGCTACCAGAAAATAACAGTAGTACCTGGTTACCTGATAATTGTGATGATGTTAGAGAGAAACCAGAAAACTCGAAGTCTCAGGAAAATGAGCATTCGCAACTCATATTAAATAGGTGGCTAGGGATATGCGAAATTCCGAAGGATTCCCCAGTTAATATTATTCCAATTAGTTTAGAGTTAGAATTAGGGAAAACACAGTATTTTCCTAATTTGTCAATATTTTTTCTTGTTTCCAACCAAAACTCTAAAAATAAGGAAGACAATTCTACCATCTGACATTGGTGGCAAACCTGATTCATCTTGATTGCTCTTCATGCTACCCTTTTTTTTTTGGCTTTCTTGTATTTTTTGCTCTGTGGGTTTCTTTGAAAAACTGTTTAAGATTTATATAAGTTGGTTGCTGTCGTTTCAAAACTTTAACTATACATTCAGACTGTAGGCAAGTTTAAAGTTCTTCCGAGTAATTACATATTTGCATATCAACCTACAATTTTACAGACTTGAGAAAGTTTTACAAACTTCTCTCCATGGTAAATGATCCATTAACTTTCAATTTTTGTGTTTTAACCTTTAACCTTCCTGCTTTTTCGTCAAATGATATCTCTGTTAAAGTCCGATTGAGTAATAAATCATTGAATTTCTTGAGCAATGACATCATCATTTGTGAGAGGATAAATTCACCATTCGAATCTTGGTCTATGTTTTGAGGAGATAGTGATTTCTAGATGGTTATGCTGGTGCTTTGGTGGTATGGGTTAGGAGATGTATTGGTGGCTCAGAGATGGTTGTGGCACCTTTCTAGTTTAAACATTAGCGGCGGCAGTGGGGGTGTAGGTGGAATAGTGATGGAGATGGTAGTAGTGTAGGATAGTTGTGCTGGTGGAGACAGTGGTAGTTCCAAGAGTAAACTGGACCTTTTAGAGTAAAAATTTCTCATTTTTATTACATATGGAGTAAAGTGACATTTCTCTGATTTGAACATTCGACTTGTACATTATTGCAATCATTTCTAGCTTAAATTGAAGGGAAAGGTGGTTATAATAATCAATTGCAAAAAGCATAAATTATTTTCCTTTTTTCCATATATAGTTAGGATTATTTTCTTAAGTATAACACCCAAAACCATCACTAACATTGAACTTAAGTACAAAAAGTTGACTTATAACAGTCTAGGAACTCGAATGTCATTCTTTCCATAGTTTGAGGACCAAATGAAAAGCGTGGACAATTCAGATTTTTACCTTGCCATGACTTAAAGCTATAACACCCAACACCGTCGTTAGTACTTATTATTGAACTTAAATCTAGGGACCCCCTATTTTCCATCCCCTCCCCTATCTCCCCTTGTATCTAAAATTAGGGACAACCCTAATTTCCATCCCCTCCCCTATCTCCCCTTGTATCTAAAATTAGGGACAACCCCTAATTTCCGTCCCCTCCCCTATCTACTCTTTTCAAAGTTAATCAACTAAAAAGTTAGTCAACAAGACAAATTTCAATACCAACCATATATTTTGTTTAAACATTATTTTTCATAATTTCGTATAATCTCTCTACACTTCTCCACCACACATTTCCCTATAATCTCCTTGGCCCAACAAAGATAAAAAATACAAATAACCATGCCATGACTTATGCTATAACACCCAAGACCATCGTTAGTACTAATTATTGAACTTAACTCTATGGACAACCCCTAATTTCCATCCCCGCCCCTATCTCCCCTTGCATCTAAATAAATATATAAAATCTAGGGACAAAAATTTGACTTACGTCTTGCTCTTTTCAATGTTATTCAACTAAAAAGTTGGTCAACAAGTCGAATTTCAATACCAACCATATATTTTGTTTAAAAATTATTTTTCATAATTTCATATATTCTTTCTCTACTTCACCACACGTTTCCCTATAACCTCCCCGCCCCAACCCCACCTCCAAAAAGAAAATGGAAAAAAAAAAAAAAACTATTTCCAAATAGTAAAGCTATGAAGAATGAGGCCTTACAACAATTTTTAGGCCCTTTAGGGGACTTAAATGTCACTTTTTCCATAGTTTGAGGACCAAAAGAAATATTTGGGCACTTTAGATTTTCATCCTCTCATGAAACAAGAATTCCAGTGTAATCTAGGAAATTTTTCAATTTTTTATCTATAGATATACTGATTTCCCAAGGATGATATGATTTTGCTATATTTCGAATTTTTTTTATTGATGAGAGATAAACAAGAAAGGAAAATTCTGAATTTATCTATGAACAAGATATATTTGACTGGGATCTTTAACAAGATAGGATTTTGGGAAATGAAGATTCTGACACCATATATTAATAGCTCATTTGTGCTTATGAGATCGAGATTATCTTAGTTCCCTTCATTTTGGGTGCTATAAATAAAGAGGTTGGAGCTCAGAATGCAGCATTAGTGGGATGTTTTAAGTGATACCAAGAATAAATTTTCAGCTTCCACTGATATATATATATATATATATATAGAGAGAGAGAGAGAGAGAGAGAGAGAGAGAGAGGTTTTCATATTTCCATTGCAATTAATTCATCTGACGTTAAACTATCAGTTCTCCTAATAAAGAACTTAACTAGGCTCTGGGAATTATTCAAGTTTATGCACATTTCATCCTCGATTTACATTTTTGAGGATCGCATAAATTGTAAAACCATTTAAAAGGGTTCATTCCCCATCGCAAGTCTCTTTCGATAGCCAATTATTTCAACTTTTTCAAATATTAATTGAATTCCTTCAAGTTTGATACATTTACATTAATACCTCTCAACCATTAATCTATTTTACCAACAGGATTCGTTATGATTGTCAAAAAGATCCTTCAAAATGTAGATAATAGCCACAGAGACCTAGAGATTAGTAATATTGACCGGTTGGCCTGAACCAAAACCACAAGAGCGTAAACATGTTCATGGTATAGCTCCATCAAAGGAGCCAAGATAATTAATCTCTCGAGATAATAGACAGACTTACAACATGATCATGAATGCTTTATGTTTACACATGCTTTTCAATATAATATCTTAATGTTGGTTTAAAAAGGAAATTATGTACTCATATCTAAAAATAAGCAACGAATTGTGCTATGGAGGGAGAGTACCCCATTACATGGCACCTCCTGATTGGGGGGTGCCTAGGACACCCGCCTGGCACCCCCCAATCACGGGCTGCCATGTAATGGGGTACGGTACTCTCCCTAAGGGAAGAGTACCCCTCTCCCTAGAAAATTTGACGAAGGAAAAGGTAAAAAGGGACAAAATGAACCTTAAACACAAGATTATTCTAAAAGTAACATACCATGCCAGGTCATTGTTTCTTCCTTTATTAATCTTTTCCCATATAACTGGCAATGTTATCCAAACACTCCCAATAAGCTCAAGCATGCTAATAGTGAAGAATATCCCAATACACATGGGCATTTTGGATGGATGCAAACCAAATCCCGAACTGAATTACCTAAAGAAAGTGAATGTTTGGTCGTTCATACACACTTCATAAGAAAGTGCTTTCCATCGCCATTTATATTGTCAAAAAATTGAGTACTCTGTAAAAGCAAATATCAGTGCAAAGAGATGACGCATGGTATAATTTATTTCAATAATGTCACACATCCTACAGGACTTCACTTTGTTTCCAAGTGTCAACTTTAAACAAACACCAAAACCAATCAAAGCCGTAGCTAATATCCATATTTACGGAAACCATAATATGATCAATCAAGAAGCAAGTAAATAGCATTAAAGCACTAAAAAATGTGAAACATTTCTTGGAAATCTATAGGAGAGCATACAGTAATTGCTCCCAAAATACGGTAAGGGCCTGGCATGAGAGAATCTATATATTCATTTAAGATCGACCAAAAAATAAACATTTAATGCACTTTAAGGCAAGAGAAGAGGAATCTGCTTGTTACCTTCCTCCAAGGAGAGCCGGTTTGACCTTTTCTCCAGCTCGAGAGCATGCCTGCTAAGCTCAACTGAAGAAAGTGATCGAAGCACTATCCATTTTAAATGATAAAATCAGTCAAAAAAATATCAAAAAGGAATTCGAAAAGATACCATGTCAGGGGAAGAAAAGTAAAAGGCCATACTCTGAACATAATCATCATGGTCTGATTGATCTACCATTTTTAATAAATTCTGCAATTGGCAATATCGCTCTTCCCAATGCTTAACATTCGCTCTCTTTGAATTTTGTAACAAAGAGCTAGCAGAACTAATATGAACATGGGTAATGTTTGCTAGAGGTGAGATGTTATTATTCTTTCCAGATGGAGAAGAAACGCAATGTTTTGTGGACAAGCCTAATGCAGAAACCATCTGAATTGATGGGGAACTCGACACACAGTTTGCAGGCTCCTTCATCTGGGCATTTGGTTGAGTCATTTTAGCCAGGTCATTAGCTTTTCTTGCATGTGGACCTTCAACAGCATCACTTTGATTGCCACAAATGCTTGGTTTACCTAATTCAGTTTCAGCTTTTCGACGAAAATAGACAATATGGCCATTTCCAGTAGTACCTTTTGGAGATTGGTTATCAGAAGAGTTCGGCAAACACTCGACAATGGGTCTTTCGGGGTCAGAAATCTCAGCATGTTCACCAGTAGGCGTGGTCTCCTTAGGAGATACAGGGTCTACAATAGATTGTGACTCCACCATTGGCTTATAAATCTTTCAATCCCACAATTATTCTTCTTTACAGCTACTTGCACTGAAAGTTGCAAATCAAATTTGAGCAAGCAAATTTCAAATTCATAAATTCTTACCCTTTCTACATAGAATCTCTTGTGTGGAACTGACAGAAATTACCCACTCTTTTGTAGCAAATTTTCTCATGAAGGTAAAAAATAATGTGACTTGGATAGAAGGAGGAGGATATGTTAAAAAATAATGTTAAATTCCGTTAGCCATGTCATCAAGTCCGTTACATTTTTTAACGGGGTGGCAAACGGGATAACACTTTCATAAGTTCAGTGGCATATCGGGTGAGTTTTAAAGTAAAATGGCATTTGAGATAACCTTTTGAAAGTACAGTGGCATTTCGGGTAAGTTTTAAAGTACAATGGCATTTGAGATAATCTTTTGAAAGTACAGTGGCATTTGAGGTAATTAACTCATGAAACTACAAGTGCATATAGCTATATATCTTTCTAAAACATAGCGCAGAGAAATCAACAATACAAACCTCCATACGTTATTTTGAAAGCTTTTCAACATGAAAATTGTGCAATAATATCCCTATTAAGAGATTGCAAGGTAGGAAGTTGTGGGTCGACAAATAAGATACAATGTTTTCATCCTCCATATTCTTTTGTTGCCCAGAAAAACCATGATGCACTTCATCAAACCCAAAGTACAGCAAATACTTAGCAACTATCAGTAAGGGCATAACCAATTAACCACACAAAATAGAGTACCTGGATATCCTGAAAATCCACCTACATGTGGTTATTTAAAAAAATAAAAACATATATATATATATATATTAAAATGAAAAATAAAAAATAAACTCAGAAGGAAAGAAAAGAAAACAAAAAACATTTAGACACTAGACAGTGCCGGTCCTATCCTTGCCACGGCCTGAGGCAAGCTCCGAAAAATGGGTCCCCATAGCGAGTAGCGACAAATAATTACCTATTTCCGCGAACTAAATTATAAAGCGAGAAGCATAACAATATAGAGAACATTAAATTTGAAAAAAAAATAAAATAAAAAAGCAAGGCATAATTTAAAAGATTACTAAAGTATCACCAAAATGTATACAATGTACCAAAAATTAACTAAAGAGCACGCGTCTTGCAGTTTTAGAGGCAAAAATACTAATCACATGCTCACAATCTAATTTTACAACCATTTGTTTCTCAATGGACAGTGCCCCCAAACCATTTAGTCTTTCTAAATCCTAACATACTAACACATAGATGAGCATCATAGGGATAGAGACATCATTCATCAATTATAAAAACAGAGTTTACATTAAAAATTACAGTGATTAGTCATTAGCATTAGTGATACAAGTATTCTGCCCTCAGCCCTTAGTGATACAATTCATTATTTCATTCTTTCAACTAAGCAAAATAGCAATAAGCAAATTACTTTCAAATTTCAATGATTCAATCTTTCATTCTTTCAACAACAAAAGAGCCCAAATCCAACAAGAAAATACTTGCATCAATGCACAAATCCAAGTATCTACTATCCTCCAACTAGCAATAATTCATTCTAAGAATTAAGCAAATAAGCAATAACCCACAAAAAGAAAAGGACTTTGAGAAATCAAACTGATTACTGTAATACTGTTTAATTTCAATAATTCAAAATCAGATTCAGAAGGCGCATTTAACAAAAACAGAACACACCACAATTTGAAAACCTTTTTAGTTATTGAGATAAAAAGGAATACACGAGTGCAACCACTGCAAAGCATAACAAGTTCTTGGCCCGTCGCGCATCCAAATTCCAAAAACAGTTAACAACAAAAGAAACAGAAATAGAAAGAATTTAACAACCCAAAAAATACTACAGATAAAAGAAAACTACCAGAAAAAGAAGGGAGATTCAACTTTCAAGGCCGGAAGGGAAGTGGCCGACCGTCGAACCGCCGGCCGAAGTGCACACGCACACTGCTGCCGCCTGCCGCTGGGTGCCGCCTGCCGCTGGGTGCCGTCTCCCGTCTGCCGCACGCCCGCCGCTGAGCCGTCAGCCGAGGTCCGAGAAATGGTGTGGTCTCGTCTCGTCGGTTGAACACTCGAACTCGAATGGTGAACTCTCAACTCTGGATTGAACACATGACATTGGAGATCGTAATTGGAGAATTAGAGATTTTTTGGGGTTTCGTTTTGGAATTGGGAATTTCAAGTGTTGTCGTTTAGAAAAGAAATCGGGAACGATCAGAGCTTGAATTTACCTTTTTTTTTTTAATGGATCTCTTTAGATAAATGCCTCCAAATTACACAGCTTTTAGAAAATTATTAGGAGCTTGTTTGATCCCTTTATTATCCTAATTTATAGATTTACCTATCATTGATTTGATATTTGATTTCATAAATGTTCAATTACAATCATATATTTCACATCTTTTTATATTTTCAATACAAATTCTACCTCTCTTTTCATTATAAATTCCCCAAATAAAAACGATCAAACAATTATTATTAATTATTATTATTATTAGTAATTTCACCCATGCATTATGCCTTGGCCAAATATTGTAAACTAAAAAATAGTTATATGTAATCTTTATATGCAATACTATTACATGTTGAAAATTATTGTCTGACATATCTATTAGTATAAAAAATTAATATCGTTGTACTATATGATCAAGGTTACAAAATGTTCATAGAAGTGAATTAGGATAAATATTAGATAAAATATGAATGATCTTTGTAAAAGTTGCACAACTAATTTGAAAAAACGTCGAGACTAATTATACAATAGACAAATTCTGAAAAAAAAAATGTAAGAAAGTCTATTTTAAATAGATAGGCAAAATAAATGGGAAACCGCAAGACACCCTGCATTTAATAAAAAGAACAGCTTGCACAAATAATATGCCTATAATGGTATAGAAGAAAGAAAATATGATTTCAGAAGTAAATGAACTCTACCTATTAGTCTAGGATATTGAAGTGAGAACAACAGTAGATATGCACGTAATTACGGGAGAGCCGCATTTTGTCCTAGGTTCATTAAACAAACATGGATTGCATTAGAATGACTATTATCAGCGCAAGTTTAAAATCAATAGGAAGAAGAAAGTGTAATTACCTAGACATGAGACAATCAAGAGTGCTATAAATTGTTAAAAACATCCTTGTAAACAACATTCAATGTAGACTGTTGGGCTGACCACTGTCATCGCAAATCATAAACTTTAACCCATTTCTACTTGTGATTCTTGAAACTCCTACATGTAACTGGCCATGTGTGAATACTGGCCAGCGTAAGAAAACACCAACATGCTCGAGGGACTGACCCTAGCTCTTATTAATGGTCATCGCATAACAAACCATTAATTGAATCTTTCTGCGCTGAAAAATGAATGGCAATCTAATATCTGATGGAGTGAAGCTTAATCTGGGCATAAAAAATTTTTGGCCAGCATTTGTTCCCGACAACATTTGGGCCTCCACAATATGATCCCCAAGTCTGGTCACCAACAGCCATGTACCGTTGCACAATCCAGATGAATGGTCAATATTCCATATAAGCATTATAGGTACACCAACCTTTAACTTGAGTTCATGGCTAGGAACTCTAAAACACATAATACCATTTAAAAACCCAGGAGAATAGATTTCAGAAAGCAAGGCATTATCAGATTCAGATGAAGAGGCTAAATCAGAACTTAAATATATCTTTAGTTTGGACGCAATCTGCCTCACCATATAATCATTAACCGTGTCCACCTTGTCGATGGTAGGTGCAAGAATAGCTCATGCATTTAGATAAGATGCCGAATTGCCATGTGTCAGGAAATCAGGGTAAGTACTATCAACAATAGACTCGATTGCATCTGGTAGATCGTTAGCATCAATTTCTAAGTGGTGGTGATATTCCAAGAGGATAAGAAATTGGAGAAGAGAAGAATGAGAGAGCCAATATACAGTGATAAAAGAATTTGGGCTGGGCTGAAATGTGCTTATTTTTTAAGCCAAAATTTTGAAATGTTGGGCCTACAGGAACGAACATGTATAGGGGCGCATTCTTGCGCCTGTAGTAATATCTATAGGCACGACAAATCTATCGCCCCTAAAGGAGTCGCTCCAGCCTCCACTTCTTGTAGCTAGAAACAGTGAAGAAGATAATTTAGGAAAAAAATAAAAAAAATATAATTTCACAGATGACGTCATTAGTGACATCATCAGAACCCTTATGAAGCCAGACCATTGGCAGGAAAAACCATGCCAGACAAACTTCTTTTATTATTAATATATAGATTTGTAAGAGTTTAGGTTGCTTTCCATCTTTCCAGTAGTAGGCTGCCAATCCTATGGTAATTTTGCCCATTCAATCTAAATATAGGGGGCGTTCTACATGTGTTTATATCTTTATCTATTTTTCCACCCATTGAAGTGAATGCAAACATTGAATTGTACGATGGAATGTTTTCAAGAAAGTGCCGACTATTTTCATCTTATCCAAATATCAAATCATTGAGAAGTTTTGGAGGTTCTTTCATGATCGGGAGAAAACATTTCCCTAGCTACAACACAATGAGAACTTTGGAGCTCTTGAATTGTAATGTTTTTTTTGCCCTTTCAGCATACCAAAACAAAGGGCCACAATGCTCGCATTTACGAGTAGGATCTCCAAGGTCCACATGTTCTGAAGTTTTTTAAAATAATAAGGGTATCATGGCAAACAAAATAATTTAAAGATGAAAAGTCTAACAACCGATTTAATTTGAAGAGGCATTAGTTGTTAATAGAAAAAAATTATGTTCTTGAACAGTAACATCAACATCATATGTACCTTCTGTTAGACACCCAGCATATTCAGCGTCTTCCTCTATTAAGAAATGGTTAGCATAAAGTAGATTAAATAAGGATATGATGAATATTGTTTGCATATGATAATATAAATGTAAAATGGTTATCTTAAATAATTGCATATGATAGTTTGCATACCATCATAAATGGTATCGTCATCCCCGCCTGCAGATAAGTCATCAAATATCTCCTCAAATCGAATAACTAAAAAAATTGAAACACACATTAATCATTTCAAGAACTGTTCAATTGAAAACAGTGTGTACCTTACCATCATTAGAAGGATCAACGCCATTACACGTGGCAAAAACATTGCTTGGGCCAGGAAGGTGTATTTGGTTTTCCACAACATGTGACATCTGTACATAATCATCACTGTCTTCGTATGGAGTTACACCACAATGATAACCACATGTGTTATTTGAAGTTTGCATTTCAATGTCTTCAATTGTGGATGATGTCCTTGCATTGAGTACTGTAAAGAGGTAGTAAACAGCTAAGACCGAATGTGATTATAAAATTTATAAAGCTAATACATTATTTAACTTATAACATGCCATTACTAACATCAGTCAGAGGGCTTGATCATGTAATGATCCAACAGTAAAAGTCACAGATTTGCTTCTAGGTTTGCAAGTCCTAGTCCTTTTGGCAGTTGGAAAATATCGACAATCCACGCCTGATGGACTGTTATTTTTGTCTAATTGCTATCGACTACCACCATTTATTGTTGTTGACTTAGTCAATTTCTTCATGGCACTCTTTAACCGCTGAAAGTACGATTAGTTATATAATAAAGATAACATATTGAGTGATGATACACAAATCTAATTTGATAAAAAAAAAATCATATGTTGAAATGGAAAAAAAAAAAGAAAAAGAAAAGTGAAATGTAGCAAACGGTGTAAATGAAAAAGTTAAATAAATCAATTATTGATTATACAATATTGAACCGAAACTTGTCTGACTCATATTAGTCTTTAAATAAAAGTCAAATGCAGAAAATATTAGATTACAAATAAAGTAATATATTTAGAAGAGCTAACATTCATTACAAAAAAGAAATAAAGTAAGTTTGATTCTTAAATATAAAACACTTATGAAAACACAATCCCACACAACGGGTGAAACTATTTTGAATCAATGGCATTAGACATTTGTCAACATATTCAAGAATTGAATTGTAAATGAAACAACTTATTAAACACAACATATAATACTTTATCACATTAACAATTAATAAACACCATGCAACCATGGGAAGATAATCTATAAAACAAAAAAGAACAAACTGTAGTGGCTCATTATGGATAAATGGGAGTGAAAATCGGCAGATGCTTCATATTGAGATGAATTTTTTTTCCACGGATTTTTACATAACAAATACAAAACAGTACCTCATTGACATTGTATATAGATTCTCCAATCATGTAATGAGTGCTAGAACTCACAAATAAAAAAGAATTGCTAAAATATATATACATGCATGAATGGAGATCAAAATTGCCAGCATGATAATATGGCCTTTCTCATTACTTAGTTTAACATACTGATAGTAATCTTCATTGTAGTGTAGTTTATACGGAGAACTTTACCGTTATTATAGTTCAACGAAATTAGCACGGCCGTGACAGGTATGATATTGACGGCAAAGGCAACAGAAACGATTCTAGCCCCAGTGATGACAATGCGTAGCGTGAGCTGTTAGAGATAGGAAGACAAACAACACCGGAGTAAATAAAAAATGGCTGACTCGATTATAAGGAAAAGAACTCTACAATGAGCAAGCAATATAAAGTTTAGCCTTAATAAGTGCACTCGGATTTAATGGCTGTGATTGAAGTGAAAATAGTCCAGAGAAATAGCTTAACTTGTGTAATGGAGGTATTAACTGATAAGGCAAATAAAAGGAGTCCTTCCTCATCTATAGTGCAGGAAAAATCATATGTTAAACTAAAAAATGGTGGGGTAATTATCATTTGTGGGATAATGTGGATATTTAATGAGCCAATCAATTGTTATGTATATATATATTTAAATTTTAGTAGATTGATTGTGATAGGGTTGTGGAAAATATGTAGATTATGATTGGATGAAAAATATTTGCATGGTTCCCTAATTAATGCAATCTTTGATTTAATATCCCAATATTATTTTGAACTTATTTCAATCAATCTATATTAGTATACAAAGACAAATTAGCAAATCTTGCTTTATTTGATTTAATTTACTTATATTAGTCTAAACTTATTCTAGGCAATCTATATTTTCCCGGAAAGTTAAACTAACAAATAATTATTGAACGTACTAATATTAGGGTTAGGCTAAATTTAGTCAGGTTTGTATGTATAGTAAGTTAAAGTAATAAATGGCTTATTTAAATTGCCAATACTGGATATTACATAATCATTCAGCAATTATTTGAATAAAATCAGACTAAGCAATTTACCATAAGCATTACTCTTTTGAATGGAACATATCAAGTTATTAATTATTATGCTTCAATAAAGTATCTTTTATTGAAGCACGAATTAATAAGCCACTACAATAAAACAGATCATGCCTTTAAAATCAAGCTACATTTTCGTGTAAATTCATCGTCAATGGTTTCCAAGTTTAATTGATAAAATGTTTGTAAGTAAACACGCAGGCGAAGTTAATGGGCAATAGGCCAAACTATGTAAACTCAACACCATAAACAGTAACTTCAATGCTTATAACTGAATTATTCTCCGGAAAGCTAATAAATCAAAACTATACCAAATTATATAGTTTACTGTTTATCGATGAAATACTGCAAATTGCACGTACTAATAAGTTTGAAATAATAGATATTAGACCATAACTGAACCAATGGAGTTTGCCATTACTCAAGAGAAATGTAAAAATAATAAAAAAATATTATAAGACGAAAGGAGACATAGATGATAACTTATATAAGTAGACGTGTGTACAGATAATTTCCAGTGGGTATGAAAACTAAGAAGTGTTATTGACACCACATATCAAACGCAGGGTAATGTACGTTTACAGACCTGCATATAACATTATAGGTCATCTAGGAAAACTACATTCTAAATAAAAGTACAAAATATCCACTGGAAACTAATTTACAGACCTGAATATCCAGGAAAATTACATTTACAAAAAAACATCAAATGCAGTTGTAACAACAAATTTCGTGTATTAAAATAAATAATACAGAAATTGTTATAAATCAAGACTTTAAGAAAATGAAATGGATTGACGCTCTTGTCACTGCTAGGTTGCAAATCCGCTGATTGGCGATTCCAGATTTGAAGACTTAAAGCTTGGATTTGATGTGGAGAAGACTTTGATCACTTGCTTTGGACTTGAAGACTTGATTTCGACTTAAAGAAGATGAAGAACTTCGAAGACTTTGGCGTTTGATTCCTCTTCTTGACTTATGCTTCCGGCTTTTCTTCTTTTTGGACTTTGTTTTGTAGTTTTGGAACTTAGAAGATTTTAGAGAATTTTCCTTATTTTTATCTTCTTCCCCCTTCTTTTAAATGAATGAATGAGGGTATTTATAGACCTATAGAAAAATCTAAAGGGCTTTAAAGTGGGCTTTTAAGCAGAATGGGCCCTTAGTCATTAGATGGGCTCTTGCAAGACTTGGCTATTTCGTTTAGAACTTAATTGGATTAATAAAATTAACCCGGCCCAATTGATTTGAGTAATTTAATTAATTTGTCTTTTTAATTTAAAAATTTCATGTCTACAAATGCCCCCCAAGATTTATCAATTTATCATAAAATAAATGGATAAATCTTGATTCTTAACATTTGAGTTGAAAAATCTAAAATTAATTTTTGAATTCTAAACCCATTGAAAAAAAACGTGAATTCCTTTGCTTATCTTTACTTCATTGATTGATTGATTATTATTATATTATTATTTTTGGTGAAATTGTAGGTTGTTGAGAGGAATTTACGTGAGATTAATAAGCTCATTAAACTCACCCTTCGATTAATTCCCAAGATTTAGTTATTCCTCACGTGGAAACAAAAAAGTCCAAGAATTTGACCCCTCTTGCAAATCCCTTTGGCAATGGACTTCTCGGCAAATTATGAAAACCAGTTTGCATCAACAACTAGAACCCACCCTCTTTAGGACTCTTCATGAGTTTTTTAAACGTATGATGGATAAATATGTGTCCAATAGTTTATTCTTCACATATTATTTACCAACTAAGATAGTGAGAAACTGTCTAGCTTCATCTTGATTTTCTTCTAGTTTGAAAATAATTTTCAGATTATTGCCTTCTTGATTTGTTCTTTTGAAACAAGAATTTGCACACGTGAAGGAAATAAATTTTCTTCTTGCTTTCGAAAAGAGAAGATGAAATCAACAGACCAATTACCAACTGTAGGAAACCGCCAATTTTTTAATTATATTTTCGTTTCATCAGATCATGACATGATCCATGAATTTTTGAAATTATCAATTTCCTTTGCCTTGGACGTGTAAGAGGAAATTGCATCAAATTCCATCTTTTGCCTTGATTTGATAATTAAAGATTCTGATTTATTTGGTTTCCAGTGATTTCATGTCCAAAATTTCCTTTTTTTTTTTTTAAATTGCAAATATTGTGAGAATACTTAGAAATTTGAGGTCCAAGATATGTTTTAAGTATCTTTGGAAGATTCATATTTCTAGGAAGATACTCTTTTTGAATACGTAAAAGACTGGGGTTCAAAATACTTTTACCTTTGTATTAATGGAACACCCATAATTTTAGGAATGAAAGATTTTTTTGAAGACATAAAACTTGGAATTCGGAATACGTTTAATTTGGTATTCATGAATGTCCATTAGTTTCTTGAAGTGACAATTTTTGAAGATTTGGAAAATATGGAATCCCGAGTACAAATATTTTTAGAATTCACAGGAG